>CM064499.1:11583482-11618482 GCA_032716605.1 Paralithodes platypus | reverse complement strand
AGTTGTTAACATAATACGATATCCCACACGACCCTAATAAGAAACATGTAGTTGTTAACATAATACGATATCCCACACGACCCTAATAAGAAACATGTAGTTGTTAACATAATACGATATCCCACACGACCCTAATAAGAAACATGTAGTTGTTAACATAATACGATATCCCACACGACCCTAATAAGAACCATGTAGTTGTTAACATAATACGATATCCCACACGACCCTAATAAGAAACATGTAGTTGTTAACATAATACGATATCCCACACGACCCTAATAAGAACCATGTAGTTGTTAACATAATACGATATCCCACACGACCCTAATAAGAAACATGTAGTTGTTAACATAATACGATATCCCACACGACCCTAATAAGAAACATGTAGTTGTTAACATAATACGATATCCCACATGACCCTAATAAGCAAAACATAACTTATAAATATGAACAATAACTACCTAAATCAAAAATACAAATAATCATGCAAAGGATATTTGCATAAATATATCCAAATCCAAACAGTTGTGAGCGGATATTATGTCACGAACGACCCTAAATATGGAAAAACAATAACTATTTAAAAATATATATAAATTAAGATCAAAAGCAAACTAATACAACACTAACTAAATACTATATAATTATACCGGTACATATATATCAATTACAATATATAAGCTCTAAATAACATAACATACAAAACAATAGAGTATAAATTATGGAGCGGATGTGATGTGACGCACGACCCTGGACAAGGAGGAATGCCAAACACTGTTGCCACGTCTCCGGGGGGGAAGGAAACAAAACCAAATCAAGGAGTTTTTACTATTTCGGTTAAAGTCGAGACGTGAAGAGGGATGGTCTTGGGTAACATGATGTGCGGGGATGTTATTACAAAAGGATTATAATAGTTAGAGTAATAATTATAACTTAATTAATCTCGAATCTATTCTAGAAATGCAATACCTAGTTATATAATTATGCAATCTGTAATACTTAATCCGATTTTCTCTATTAATTAGAATATCATACTTTACGGTACCTTCTATCTAACCTATATTACCGGTACTAAACTTGATGGTAAATCTAATAGTGTGCGTAATACTTTTAATAATCGTAAAACTAGCATCATATCATATAGCTAACCTGATCGTATATTATCTAATCACGAATGACTGAACTGACCGCATAGGCCTATCTAACCTACAGTGTGATCTACTTCTTGTTATGTAAGGTCTGTTATTCAGGTACCTTGAAAAAACTTCCCTATAAAGTCATATACGGAAAATAGTTTAATAAGAACTGTAGCTAGCAGTTTGCGTACTTGACAAGTGTGTTATGTTATAATAGCCTATACAATCTATTGGCATCTAGAAAGTCACCCTGGAATGGGCCACAATGTCTTTGGGATACTAGCAATACGTTGTACTCCATGAAACTCTCTCATCCTCACGTATACAAACCAAACAATGATAAAACACCTCTCTCTCTCTCTCTCTCTCTCTAGCTCTACCCTCCTCTCTCTCTCTCTCTCTACCCCTCTCTCTCTCTCTCTCTCTCTCTCTCACACACACACACACACACACAGTAACAGCGACCATCGTACAATAACTTTCACTTTAAAGTTTACTAGTAACGAACCAAATAGCAGCATCGAAAAAGTCCCTAATTTCAAGAAAGCAAACTTTCATGAACTTAGAGCTATGTTTATATGTTTAAAGAAACTGACTGGAGCTTTTTAATTAACAATAACGACATAAATACATCTTGGGAATTATTCGAAACCACTTACCTAAAAGCAGTGCAGGACTGCATACCATCGAAAATACTGCGTCCAGGCCTTAATAATAAGCCCAAATGGTGGAATAAAGATATTTCAAACTGTCTGTTTGCTAAAAAGTTTGCTAATGATAGATTAAAATCCTTACAAAATGACGAAGAACAGGTGAAATTTGTAGAGCTACGACGCAAAGCAAAAAGATAATTAAGCAAAGTAAAAAGACCCTGGAGTTACATGTTGCGAATCAAAGTAAAACAAGCCCGAAAGAATTCTAAAGTTATATCAGAAAGAAAAAAGTAGTTACTTCAACTGTTGGACCGTTAGTCGATGCAAATGGAGAATACACCAAAGACGAAGTACAAATGAGTAATGCCCTCAATACCTTCTTTGCATCAGTTTTTAAATGGAAGGCCTCAGTGATATCCCTACACCATCGCCGATTCAGATTGATAATTCAGATGTTCTAAGCAATATCACCGTTACAGAGAGAGAAGTATTGAATTGTTTAGATAAACTCAAGGTAAATAAAACGCCTGGACCTGATAAAATCTCACCTAGAGTCCTAAAGGAAGCCAAGGATGAGCTCTCCAAACCACTGACATTGCTATTCAATAAATCCTTGCAGTCTGGAAATATGCCTGATCAGTGGAAGCTAGCCAACGTAACACCGATATTCAAAAAAGGCAGCAAATCCCTACCCAGTAACTATCGTCCAATTAGCTTAACCTCAGTTGTATGTAAAATGTTAGAAACACTCATAAGAGACAGACTCGTAAATCACTTAGAGGAAAATAACATACTTAAAGATACTCAACACGGCTTTCGTAAAAAACTTTCCTGTTTAACAAACCTCTTAGACTTCTTTCACGATATCCTCAACCTCTACGATGAGAGTAAAGCTGTAGATATTATATACTTTGATTTTCAAAAGGCCTTTGACAAAGTTCCCCACAAACGTTTACTGCTAAAACTAAAAGCGCATGGAATATAAGATGGTGTGTTGAAATGGATAGAAAATTGGCTCAGCGACAGAAAGCAAAGAGTAGTCATAAACGGTAAGGCATCTAAATGAACCAATGTAAGTAGCGGGGTACCCCAGGGATCGGTACTAGGACCAATTCTCTTTCTAATTTACATCAACGACATAGATGAGGGTCTCACCTGTACAATCTCAAAATTTGCTGACGATACAAAAATTGCAAATAGCGTACTCTCAAAAGAACAAGTTGACGATATGCAACACAATCTAGATAAGTTGTCATGTTGGGCCCAAATTTGGCAAATGAGTTTCAATGCGGATAAATGTAAAGTACTACATATATATCGGATACCAAAATGAGAAAGCAAACTATTTGATGAATGGCACTCAGCTTAAGAATGTAAACAGAGAAACCGATCTGGGAGTAACAATATCGAGTAACCTAAAACCGAGTCAACAATGCTCAGAAGTTGTTAAGAAGGCAAACAAAATAATTAGCTTTATAGGCAGGTCATTTGAGCATAAATCCAAAGACGTTATCCTAACCCTTTACAATTCCTTAGTCCGCCCTCTTCTTGAATACTGCGTTCAATCCTGGTGCCCTAATTACCAAAAATATATAGACAAGCTAGAACGAGTTCAATGTAGAGTTACCAAAATGATACCTAGCCTAAAGAACAAACCATACGAGGAGCGTCTTAGAAAATTAAATCTATTTCCTTTAACCCAGCGCAGATTAAGAGGCGACTTAATTCAAGTGTTCTAAATGATCAAAGGCATCGACAATATGAACTGTAGTAAGTACTTCACTATCGACCAATCTAATTACACGCGGGGAAACGGTTGCAAAATTATTGGTAAATCTTTTAACTCACACGAAGCTAAGAATTTCTTCTTCAATCGAGTTGTCAACTTATGGAATGGGCTTCCCCGAGATGTCATAGACTGCAGCACCGTTGATTCATTTAAATTTCGCTTAGACAAATATCTCGCATCAAACCCGCGACTGACTGCGTTTGTAAATGAATAACTTTATTTTATCCTCCCCTCAGTTACTAACCCATCTGTCCCCTACTAACTTCCTAATCCTGCCACGGACATTAGTTCCAGGGCATTAGTTCCCTTTCCAATGTTCCCTTACCCACTCTAAACCACTGTTTGGACACTTGATCATCAGTGTTTTGGAGGACAAGCAGCCTAGAAGGGTCACTAGACCTGTTGTTGCTTCTTGATTTCCTTTGTACTCCTTTGTACCTAGACAGACAGACACGCACAGACAGACACACACACAGCTGGACAGACAGACACACACAGCTAGACACACACACACAGGTAGACACGCACACACACAGCACACATCTAGACACACACACACAGCTAGACAGAGACACACACAGCTAGGCAGACAGACACAGCTAGACAGACAGACATACACATCTAGACAGACACACACACACACAGCTAGACAGAGACACACACAGCTAGGCAGACAGACACAGCTAGACAGAGACACACACAGCTAGGCAGACAGACACACAGCTAAGCAGACAGACAGACACACCCAGCTAGACACACACACACACACAGCTAGACAGACAGACACACACAGCTAGACAGACAGACACACACAGCTAGACACACACACACGCCTAGACAGACAGACATACACATCTAGACAGACACACACACGCCTAGACAGACACACACACAGCTAGACAGACACACACACACGCCTAGACAGAGACATACACATCTAGACAGACACACACAGCTAGACAGACACACACACGCCTCGACAGACATACATACAGTACACATCTAGACAGACACACAGAGCTAGACACACACACACGCGCCTAGACAGAGACATACACATCTAGACAGACAGACATACACATCTACAGTAGACAGGCACACACACGCCTAGACACACACACACAGCTAGACAGACACACACACGCCTAGACAGACAGACATACACATCTAGACAGACACACACAGCTAGACAGACACACACACGCCTAGACAGACACACAGAGCTAGACACACACACACACGCCTAGACAGAGACATACACATCTAGACAGACACACACAGCTAGACAGACACACACACGCCTAGACAGACAGACATACACATCTAGACAGGCACACACACGCCTCGACAGACACACACACAGCTAGACAGACACAAACACACGCCTAGACAGACAGACATACACATCTAGACAGACACACACACGCCTAGACAGAGACATACACATCTAGACAGACACACACAGCTAGACACACACACACACGCATAGACAGACATACATATAGTACACATCTAGACAGACACACACAGCTAGACAGACAGACAGACACACAGCTAGACAGACAGACACACACATCTAGACACAAACACACATACAGACAGACAGACATACAAACAGCTAGTCAGTGAGACACACAGGTAAACATAAAGACTCCAACACAATAAACAATGGTTCTCAGACCGTCCGGGCCTCTCCCCAATAAACCTTTATAAACACCTACCATCTTGTCTTCCTTCCTCCCACCCACCCATCATACAGCTAGTCAGTGAGACACCCAGACACACAGGTAAACATAAAGACTCCGACACAATAAACAATGGTTCTCAGACCGTCCGGGCCTCTCCCCAATAAACCTTTATAAACACCTACCATCTTGTCTTCCTTCCTCCCACCCACCCCTCATACAGCTAGTCAATGAGACACCCAGACACACACACACACACAGGTAAACATAAAGACTCCGACACAATAAACAATGGTTCTCAGACCGTCCCGGCCTCTCCCCAATAAACCTTTATAAACACCTACCATCTTGGCTTCCTTCCTCCCACCCACCCCTCATACAAGAGGCATTGTTTCACTCCATCTACATATTTATAAGAAATATCTTTCTCACAAATACACATGAGTTTCATGAGTAAATATTTGTACTCCCTCACCGAGATTCCAACCACCGACAGTCAGAACGAGAGTCCATGCTTTAATCAACTACACCACGGCGTGAAAAAGAATAGCTAACCTTTCCCAATTTACATTAAGGAGAAGGAGAAATCCTATTTTGAGAAATTATTCCACTTCATACAAAAGTCGTAGGACCCATATTTCAGAGTACCGGCTGAGAGTATAAAACCCATTTAGTACGGTAGCTCCAAATGTATTTGTGAGACATAGGCCTAGTTAATATATATATATACGGTATATATATACAGTATATTGGTTCCCCCCACCCCCATCCTACCACCCAATAACACCCTCCTCCATCCGGTACAGCTCTCGTACCACTCATAAAAAACACAACTTACAAGGTCAAGATCAAGGATAAGAGTATACGTGAGTGTATAAGTGTAAAGTGTTAAGAATAAGACTCTCCAAGCAGTATGTCTCTCCACCTATATATATATATATATATATATATATATATATATATATATATATATATATATATATATATATATATATATATATATAATATATATATATACATTATACAGTATATGTAGGCCTACTGTGTGTGTTTATACTCTCTGCGGGGCTCGAACCACTGACAGTCAGGACGATTGTCCATGCCTTAACCTATTCTACCGCGGTGTGGTAGGGTTGCTTAGAGCATGGACAATCGTCCAAAACACATAATTGACATGGCTAAGGATAAAAGGGTTTAAGAGAGCTTACGTGTATGTGTAGATAGATAGGTAAATTAATAAATACAGATTGATAAATAGATAGCCCCCCCCCCCCCCATCCGGTATACCTTCTTCTATATAATACAGATCTCACAAAGTCAAGGTAAAGGGGTCTTCCTCCCTCAATGCATTTCTTTGTATATTTTTCTAATGCATCAACATCAACTTGCTCTCTCTCTCTCTCTCTCTCTCTCTCTCTCTCTCTCTCTCTCTCTCTCTCTCTCTCTCTCTCTCTCTCTCTCTCTCTCTCTCTCTCTCTCTCTCTCTCTCTCTCTCTCTCTCTCTCTCTCTCTCTCAGCAGTCCTATATTTTTGCTCACTCACCATTATCATTAACCATTCTTGTAAACTAATTAACACCCCTTCTATAATAATTAAAGAAAGAGGTATACCGGTATGGAAAGAAACTTAATTTATAACTATTCATACCAATTGCCAACTTACCAGTACATCAACAATATTTATTAGATATTCAACATTTCAATTTCAATCATTATAATACAAGATAGATATTTCTGAGAGCATTGATGTTACCAACACCAGTAACCAAAGATAATAACATGCTATTTACTGAAGATCAATTTCAGCTGACTACAATATGCCTACAGTCATATACAGGAATATATCAACACCTCATCATAATACAAGCGAGATAGTAAACATTTAACTTGTTTAACGTAACGATTCGACCAATGCGGAGTAAGCCTAATCACACTCATACGCAATAATGAACATACACTTCCACGACTGTCAATAATGAACATATTCAGTTTTCCTATCCGAACCATAATGAACATATTCAGTATATTCCTATCCACGACTGTCCATACGCACCATAATGAACATATTCAGTATATTCCTATCCACGACTGTCCATACGCACCATAATGAACATATACAGTATATTCCTATCCACGACTGTCCATACGCACCATAATGAACATATTCAGTATATTCCTATCCACGACTGTCCATACGCACCATAATGAACATATACAGTATATTCCTATCCACGACTGTCCATACGCACCATAATGAACATATTCAGTATATTCCTATCCACGACTGTCCATACGCACCATAATGAACATATTCAGTATATTCCTATCCACGACTGTCCATACGCACCATAATGAACATATTCAGTATATTCCTATCCACGACTGTCCATACGCACCATAATGAACATATTCAGTATATTCCTATCCACGACTGTCCATACGCACCATAATGAACATATACAGTATATTCCTATCCACGACTGTCCATACGCACCATAATGAACATATTCAGTATATTCCTATCCACGACTGTCCATACGCACCATAATGAACATATTCAGTATATTCCTATCCACGACTGTCCATACGCACCATAATGAACATATACAGTATATTCCTATCCACGACTGTCCATACGCACCATAATGAACATTCAGTATATTCCTATCCACGACTGTCCATACGCACCATAATGAACATATTCAGTATATTCCTATCCACGACTGTCCATACGCACCATAATGAACATATACAGTATATTCCTATCCACGACTGTCCATACGCACCATAATGAACATATTCAGTATATTCCTATCCACGACTGTCCATACGCACCATAATGAACATATACAGTATATTCCTATCCACGACTGTCCATACGCACCATAATGAACATATTCAGTATATTCCTATCCACGACTGTCCATACGCACCATAATGAACATATACAGTATATTCCTATCCACGACTGTCCATACGCACCATAATGAACATATTCAGTATATTCCTATCCACGACTGTCCATACGCACCATAATGAACATACAGTATATTCCTATCCACGACTGTCCATACGCACCATAATGAACATATTCAGTATATTCCTATCCACGACTGTCCATACGCACCATAATGAACATATTCAGTATATTCCTATCCACGACTGTCCATACGCACCATAATGAACATATTCAGTATATTCCTATCCACGACTGTCCATACGCACCATAATGAACATATTCAGTATATTCCTATCCACGACTGTCCATACGCACCATAATGAACATATACAGTATATTCCTATCCACGACTGTCCATACGCACCATAATGAACATATACAGTATATTCCTATCCACGACTGTCCATACGCACCATATTGGCAAACAACCAAATTCCCAACCATCAACCCGTCAAACAGACAATAATCCCGCAACTCTTGATTGGCCCCTATTTAGCGTGGAAACCTAATGACTATGGGGGAAATGACTAAGTCACGCGGGGAAACGGTTGCAAAATTATTGGTAAATCTTTTAACTCGCACGAATCTAAGAATTTCTTCTTCAATCGAGTTGTCAACTTGTGGAATGGGCTTCCCCGAGACGTTATAGACTGCAGCACCGTTGCTTCATTTAAATTCCGCCTAGACAAATATCTCGCATCAAACCCGCGACTGACTGCGTTTGTAAATGAATAACTTTATCCTCCCCTCAGTTACTAACCCATATGTCCCCTACTAACTTCCTAGTCCTGCCACGTTAGTGGCAGGGCAGTAGTTCCCTTTCCAATGTTCCCTTACCCACTCTAAACCACTGTTTGGACACTTGATCCAGCCAGACACAAGCAGCCTAGAAGGGTCACTAGATCTGTTGTTGCTTGATTTCCTTTGTACTCCTTTGTACTATTGGCCTCAATCTAGTGAAATGACATTACTTGGTCTGGCTGGGGGGGGGGGGGGGGATTTGCGCAAGTTTAGATAGACAGTTAGAAATTAGAGGGGGATGCCTTTACAACACACATACACACACACACACACAATTATGCTCAATTATGCCTATCTGAAGTAATGTTAATAGTCAGGTGTTCAAATTTACTCCAGCCTACACAAATATTTGTCGGATAACGACCGTAACTAATAATAAATAGTACTCGGAAGGCAATGTTGTCACTTTATGGAGTCCGATCAATCTCTTAAATCGACTGCAAGGAGTAAGACTAGACCAGAGTACACAATTACAGTTTATAAGGATTTATTTAATAATTTACAATATAAGAAAGCAAACATGAATATATTAATAGTTTTGCTATATGACCTGGCCGGGCCTCGACCTTAATGGCAGGGTTCATTAGGTGGGTGATCACAAACGAAGAATACATACAAAATTGAATGGCAATGGATCACTAAATAATATACCAGGTATATAAACAGATACAGAGATAGTAAAACCGGTGGCAAAATGACAGATGTATGTGTGTGGAGGTGGGGGGGATGGCAAAGTATATAAGCATTAACTGTGTACTTTAAGTGGTTTTGTATAGAGGCTTTTTACGGTAATCTTATGTAGTTATACCTTAGTCTCGTAGACAGGCTCGTCCACGCAAATTATAAGTATTGTTGGGACTGTTACAACAATCGGTATTGATATTGTATTAAAAACCGACAGAGTAATCCCTGATAATTTCCCCAAATACCCCTCCCCATTTCTGCATCTCTTGTATGTGTAACCCCATGTTCTGTATATCTAGGCCTAACCCTCCTAACGTTGTATGTGTAACCCCATGTTCTGTATATCTAGGCCTAACCCTCCTAACGTTGTATGTGTAACCCCATGTTCTGTATATCTAGGCCTAACCCTCCTAACGTTGTATGTGTAACCCCATGTTCTGTATATCTAGGCCTAACCCTCCTAACGTTGTATGTGTAACCCCATGTTCTGTATATCTAGGCCTAACCCTCCTAACGTTGTATGTGTAACCCCATGTTCTGTATATCTAGGCCTAACCCTCCTAACGTTGTATGTGTAACCCCATGTTCTGTATATCTAGGCCTAACCCTCCTAACGTTGTATGTGTAACCCCATGTTCTGTATATCTAGGCCTAACCCTCCTAACGTTGTATGTGTAACCCCATGTTCTGTATATCTAGGCCTAACCCTCCTAACGTTGTATGTGTAACCCCATGTTCTGTATATCTAGGCCTAACCCTCCTAACGTTGTATGTGTAACCCCATGTTCTGTATATCTAGGCCTAACCCTCCTAACGTTGCAGAAAATACAAGACTGATCAACGTATATTAGGCCTACAGTATACACAAATATGCCCTAGTACGGCAACACGGCCACGAGAAATATACAGCCGAAAACGAACAGTGGGGGAAATGAGGACAGGAAAGTGATTAAGTAAAAGGGAAAATCGAACAAAATTGAGGAAAAGTGAAAGAGGAACAAACTTCATGAGTGAGAACGAAAGTGAAACATTATTTGTGTTACAAATTATTGAAGAACCATTACCGGTATATGGTCGGTTCGAAGGACCATTAATTGTTGGGACTATTACAACAATCAGTATTGAAAATTAACTTTTCATTCGATGTAAATTTCATGGTATATTAGACCTTAAATACGTAATATGGGCCCAGTGATTATACTACATAAGAATCTTAGCTGTTAGGTAGAGGAGAGAAGCTTATACTGTAGAAGGATGGATGGCGGTGATAATAATAGATGATTGATTCGATCTATTAACGGACGGACTTCTTTCCCGTTTGATGACTTGTGAGGGAATGACCGCGGGGTTATTCATATCCGAGAACTTACCTCGGTTGATAATGATTAAATTCCCAGTCATAGCATGACATTGATATACGTTGATCAGATGTATTATAACTAAAACAAATAGAGTATAATTTAAACACATACTTCTATTATACATATTATATGTATATATTTAATATAACTGGATGGTTACACAATAGAAAATAGAGTAACCTGATGTAATAGAAAACGTAAATTAAATGGGTAACTAAATTGCAAGAATTGAATCTTAATACACCTGACCTGACTGTCGAGTTTCAACAAGTATAAAAATATTCGGTCAAAATGGCAAAAGGTACATCGTGTTTATTGTATGATTGACTATAAGTTAGAAGGGATCGTGAAAGACAGGCGTCGCGGCGCCTTTGTCATCTTGTCATAGTCCCGTTGCGTCACCTTCGTATTCTCCTTTGTCGTTGACAGGACCAGGTCAGCTTCCGTGGGTACTCTCGACAAGCGAGGCACTTTACCAGACGATATACGTACCGGATCTTTGACAGGTTAAGTGTTATGTGTGAGTATGCAGGTGAGACGCCGAGAGAATTTGACGTCATACTAGTAGATAAACTAACCAGTGCCTTGGGAGGTCCAGGTGTTATGACTAAGTATGCGGGAGAAGCGGAATGAGGCCTAGGCGCTATACCGACAGGTGGTCTAGTTGGTGCCTTACTGGGTGGTCCAAGCGTGTATGTAGGTCTACCTGGAGTTGTTTCGGCCATCCATCAGTGGCCTCGGCGAGAGTTGCTCCCCCCGAGTATGTTTGCTGCCAGTGCTTGATGCAGCAGGCTATTCGAGGAGGCAGCTCTCACCCCCGCGAAGTATGGCTTATCAGGCACCGACTTGAGATGGTTGTCCAAGGCTTTCTTGAATACTTCCGTTGGCACGTCCATCAGGTTTCTCACGTTCTCTGGCATTTTGTTGAAGAGGCTCGGTCCCCTGTTTGTCAACCAGGAGTCCCTCAGTGTGCCCAGAGCTCCCCTACACTTTTGGGGTGGGATGTTACATTTCCTACCCCCTCTGTCGCTCCAGTTCCATGATATTGTGGTGTGAAGGTTTGGCACTAGACCCTCGATAACTTTCCATGTGTAAATTATCAAGTATCTCTCTCTTCTTCGCTCCAGTCGTGGGATCACCAACGATTTGAAAAGTGTTATCATTGGCCGTTCTTCTCGTGTCTTGAAAGTGCGCAATATCCAACCTACAAGTTTCCTCGCCGCTACTGACTTGGCCTGATTATGTTCTTTGAAAGACATGTTTTCTGACATTATTACCCCAAGATCTTTAACCTCTGATTTTCGTGGGATTGGCAGGAGCGACTCTGTTAAGTAGGTTGTGGTTTCTTTAATCTCTTCATTTCCTCCATACCTTATCAGCTGAAATTTATCTCCGTTTAATTGCATGTTGTTATCTTTGGTCCACCGAAATACAGCGTTCATGTCCGCTTGCAAGATTTCTTTGTTTTCTATTGTGGTTATTCCTAGACTAAGTTTTGTGTCGTCTGCAAATGATGAGACACTGGTGTGGTGAAGTGTCAGGTGGTCTAGGCGTTATAATAATAGGTGGTCTAATCAGTGCCTTAATGGGTGGTCCAACTAAGTATGCAGGTGGAGGGTCAGGTGGTCTAGATCCCTTTTCATCGTTAACTGTTCTAAACGAAGGAGCGTTCCCAGTAGGTGAGTTGGTCCGGTCCAGGTATGTACCAGTTTTCGTCTCCTCTTGTAGGTATTGGGTTTGCGGGCATGAAGGTGTCTTTGGTCCTGGTGTAGTAGGGCCTTTGTGCCCTTCTTGAACATAGTAGGCAGATGCAGGTGAGATGACAGGACACAGGCAGGTAGTGGCCAGGTGGGGAGGGGCGGGGGCGAGAGACAGCCGTGTGCTATCGATTGGTTCAAAGAGAATGGGGCACCTGTAGAGGTAGACTTCGGCATCACAAATAGCTTGACTAATTGTTATTATATCAAGATCCAAACATTACTTCAGCCAAATGGAAATTAGTTAGAAATGGGTGACTAACCAAAATTAGTCAACCATACTCATTAATAATGTTTGGGGACTAACTAAAATATGTGTGTTTATTGCCAGTAAGAGACTCATACTAGGCCGATACAGTTTATATGTCCCGTTACCGTCCTTCTCAATAAGCTTAGATTTACCTTGTATTCCTATTGTAAAGTAAAATGCATATCTCCTGATATAACAACTTGGCAAACAAAATGTGAGTGACGAATTTGGCAACGTGATAGTCGTAGCAACTGAGCCACAGATATACCCAACACAAGAATCACGTGACATATATAAAACAAATACTAAAGTTATTTTGATTTTGCCCCGAGGGTCGAGTTTATTGAGCAGCGCCCCCCATCCTGCGAAGGGACAACCACTGGTAAAGCGATACATACTGCTCAAAGAGCCATTATTCCACTGAAACAACAGCATCGTCGTCTGGTTACATTCATATTTGTGTTTATAAATCAGGTAGGCATTATGCATATGGTTATTATAGTTTCCTCATTTAAGTGCCACATGTGCTGTATAAACGTAGCTCATGATTTAAACAAAAAAAAGGAGTTTGTCGTGACTGAATTATTAATTGACAGGTTGTAAATAATAGCACTACAAAACTAGTGCATCATATGAGGAGACTGTTCATATTTTGCATTACATCAATGGTTATTGAGGTCATAGTTAGCTGAATACAATTATTACATACCGTACATGATGTGACTAATATTTCCAACTACATAAATTATTATGCAATAATAGTACCACAAATATATTACAATCATATGAGGGACACTTCACATTCTTCATTACATCAACGGTTATTGAGGTCATAGTTAGCTGAATATACTAAGTGTATAGGAATGAGGAGCTTGGTCAAGGAGATGTTTAGCATGTCTAAGTTATGTCTACACCGTTAATAGCATGACTAAAACCTTAATATAATCAACAACGCCCATTAAAAAAACCCCACACATTATAGCTTTGGAGATATTCAGAGATATGCAGTAAAGATCCCTCCCAACTTTCTCTCTCTATCTTTGAACCCCCCCCCCCCCCACCCTCGCAGGTTTTGTGTGTAGTTGGGTTGAAATAACAGCGGAGTGAAGGGCAGATAGTGAAAGTACCACCACCACCACCACTATAACCACTTTCCCTCTCATTCAAGCCCCCCCCCCCATTTGTTTAGTCTATTCTTAATACACCTACTATTACCATTAGTATTTCATTCAACTTACTGTATCATCAATTTTTTTATATACAGTATGTCAATCCTTAATACTTTGGTAAGTTAAAATTATTGACGGTATTTTATATTCACTTGGAGTAGACCTACTATTAATTCATTTACGTGTATTCATCTTACATTTGGTGTCATTAGTAGTACTGTACAGTACTTACTACTAATAACAATAAAAGTACCCCTTGCAGCGCTGTAACTCCTTCAACCCTCCCCCCCCCCCCTCCCTTCCCCATTACACCTTTCTATAATGTAACCTAAGTTATCTATATCTACCCTATCGTAGTCATTATTAGTAGAATAATAGTACCGGTATTTCACGTTCACATAATTATAAACTACCCAGTATTACTTATTTCACCCATGTTTCAAATATATATAACATATCCTCCGGAGGTAATAACGAGTTTTAAAGCCAGCTCGACACACTCGAACATCACAGAGTAAGAGCACTTTAGGTATTTCTCAGATCTCAGTGTGGCTCGATATCTTGAAACATCATCACCACTGTCTAGGCATCTTGACTCGTAATTTCGGATTTCACACACGTTCATGCTACCTATTGAGCTACTACTTCACATGGTACTGTGTGCCATTCTTTTATTTAATATAGGTATATTCATACTTGTAATGCTATTGTAATTGAAACAGCGAGTATTGCAGTGGGTTTCGTAGAAATGCATTGAAACTAAGTACAACAAAGGATTTGAATATTAGACTTTAGAGTTACCAGCTCAATAGCAAAGCCACTCCACCAGACCAAGCTTTAAATGTACCTTACAGTACCTATCACTATTTCCTGCTCACAACGTCCTTCTTGTAAATTAGCATAATGTGTTGTACAAACTTTCTACGCACATTTATCTGTTATGTTATACATTTTGATCAGCCCCTTTAGGATACAAGGGCGCGTTTCTATATTATATTCTGGCTATTATATTTTAAGCACCTTAGGAATTATTGCTAGTAATCAATTAACCTTCTGACTTCCAAAATGTCCTCCTAAACTTAAGAAAATCGTCTAATGATAGCCAGAAGACAATAAGAAGAAACGTGTCCTGATATACTGAAAATAATGAATACCGTACAATACCGGTACCGTCAATATTGGTTTTTTCAGTTGTACACCGTACCGTAATGTGATTATATTATATATATATATATATATATATATATATATATATATATATATATATATATATATATATATATATTTTTTTTTTTTTTTTTTATTTTTTTTTTTTTTCCTAATTGACTTGTACTTTCCATTCGGAGTGAGCATTTCTTGTGGGCTGCTTCCTTCTTGGTCTTGCATAACCTTTCTCTTCACCTTTCACTTTCTTCAATAGCCACTTTTATATCTGCAAAACCAGTTATTTCCTTTCTTACTCTCTATATACCGCGTTCGTTACTCTCCCTTTCTACATAAAGTTTAATTTTTTTTTCTCTTAATCACATATCTATATACCAATAACTATGTAAATATATATTGCGCACACACATATCATACTATAAAAGCCCTTTCCATTTAGCTACCCGGTATATTGAGACGTCAGTTACGGAGGATATGATGAAGTAAAACATTAATTGTAATTTGCCCCTTTAAATTCTAGTGTCTAATGTTATCCAGAATAAAAAGAAGTCGTCAGCTGTACTGAAAAAGTCGTCAGCTGTACTGAAGAAGTCGTCAGCTGTACTGAAAAAGTCGTCAGCTGTACTGAAGAAGTCGTCAGCTGTACTGAAGAAGTCGTCAGCTGTACTGAAAAAGTCGTCAGCTGTACTGAAAAAGTCGTCAGCTGTACTGAAAAAGTCGTCAGCTGTACTGAAGAAGTCGTCAGCTGTACTGAAGAAGTCGTCAGCTGTACTGAAAAAGTCGTCAGCTGTACTGAAGAAGTAGATATTATTACGGTATTTTCAATGAACAAGATTTATCTCGCAATATTTCGGGGTTCTCTCATATCACAATATTTCGGGGTTCTCTCATATCACAATATTTCGGGGTTCTCTCATATCACAATATTTCGGGGTTCTCTCATATCACAATATTTCGGGGTTCTCTCATATCACAATATTTCGGGGTTCTCTCATATCACAATATTTCGGGGTTCTCTCATATCACAATATTTCGGGGTTCTCTCATATCACAATATTTCGGGGTTCTCTCATATCACAATATTTCGGGGTTCTCTCATATCACAATATTTCGGGGTTCTCTCATATCACAATATTTCGGGGTTCTCTCATATCACAATATTTCGGGGTTCTCTCATATCACAATATTTCGGGGTTCTCTCATATCACAATATTTCGGGGTTCTCTCATATCACAATATTTCGGGGTTCTCTCATATCACAATCGGTATCTAAAGTAAAGATTATGTGAGGGAGCTCAATTCTGATACAACAAACATGTATAAGTTGCCAGACCAAACTCACTCGTAAAAACTGCCGGAAAAAGCGACCTCACAATTCTGTATGACGTAGTCGAGGTGAAATGGATCAAAACCATTAGTAACCTTATCAAGATTATCAAACAAATTTGACAGTTTATTATGGCTATCATTAGACGATTTTATAGTCTAAGAAGGATCTATGGGAATTATAAAGGCAGAGACTATCTCAATTAACCCTAAGACAGTCTGACTTCCATATACCCTTCCTAATCTGAATAAAATCGTCTACTAATAGCCAGAACACAGATAATAAATGAGTAATCGGATCTTGAGTTAATATAGTTTGTCCTTGTCCGCCCACCCTTTGATACAAAGAAACATAAGCTATATATCCATTAATACCTTTCTCCGAGACACTTAACCTTTCTTCTTCTTTTTTGGTCAGACTTATTCCCACAGAGTTCATTGTTCTCCATCGTTTTCACTTTTACTTTTCTCTCTCAAATTCTTACACCGGTAGCCTATATGTTACAGGGAATCTTATTAATAGGGATTTCACGAAATCCCCAGTGAATTCATGAAATTAATATATTTCAATTCGAAATATTTCTGATACCATGTCCTATATTTAGGATAACGTAAAGTGGAAAGGTTAGGTTAGGTTCAGTTTAGCCAAACTACCACGTATCTTTCCGAAGTGAATAATAAAGGAAGATACAAATGAACTTTCAAATTTTAGTGCACGATTAATGAAGTTAATATTGATCATAAATGTATCTAGTATGGCGAGATTGAACGTAATCAAACATTTACAGCACATAATGTTATAATATGCAACTGAAATATAAGGAGCATGGAATTATAAGGTCATTTCTGATTGCATTTAACAAATTCACTAGATACAGTGAAATCTTGAATACACAAACTCCCTGTAACATACAGTATATACCTCTTAAAAGTTTTTCACCATTTGATATCATGATCTTTTTTATTTCCTTTATTTCCGGTTACATTTTATAACTATTTAATATATATCATGCAATGTAGTTATTTAACCTATGCGTACTGCATTTTTTACATTTTAATCGGTCTACTTAATTTTGTGTTCTCTCTCTCTCTCTCTCTCTCTCTCTCTCTCTCTCTCTCTCTCTGTTCAACTTGCCGATACTTCATTCATCCACCAGACCAAATATTAACTCATTAATTCACCAATCAAATATTAACTCATTAATTCACCAATCAAATATTAACTCATTAATTCACCAATCAAATATTAACTCATTAATTCACCAATCAAATATTAACTCATTAATTCACCAATCAAATATTAACTCATTAATTCACCAATCAAATATTAACTCATTAATTCACCAATCAAATATTAACTCATTAATTCACCAATCAAATATTAACTCATTAATTCACCAATCAAATATTAACTCATTAATTCACCAATCAAATATTAACTCATTAATTCACCAATCAAATCAATATCTCATTCATTCATTTAAACAGCATACTGGTAATCAAGTCTTCACACGCTCATCAGCCATCCATCCACTCACCTACCTGATCATCACTATTTCATCCATCAATTCATGCCTCTATCCATCCATTCATTAATTCACCCACTCACCCACCCATCCATACATCAATTTACCCAACTACTCATGCATCCACTAAATCCTTCATCCTTCCATCCACCTAGTCATCCATTCAATAATGTTTCCATTCACCCATCCAACCTTCCTGCCAACCAGTCAATGCATCCACTAAATCATCCCTCCATCCATTCAATCAGCTGTACATTCACTGTGGGTCATCATCCACCCCTTCATCTCCACTATTGAACCAGCACGGCCTATCAGAGAAAGTCGTTCGCTGATTGGCGAGTCGCTTAATTAAGCGGCTATCACACTAGGCAAAATGTTCACCATTCTCCATTTGCAGCCAATAGCTCTGGCAGCTCCTATCACACGTGCATAGGCTTTGCCGCGGTAGTAAGCCATCGTTATATTGTGGCGTTTCACTTGAAATGTAGAGTAATATGGATTGATAGACAATTATGGTGTAATAGTACCCTATCTAAATGTGAAGGTTGTTAATTGTTGTGTTTGAAACCTTATATAAGCGGCTATAAGGTAGTTTGAAACCTTATATAAGCGGCTATAAGGTAGTTTGAAACCTTATATAAGCGGCTATAAGGTTTGAAACCTTATATAAGCGGCTATAAGGTAGTTTGAAACCTTATATAAGCGGCTATAAGGTAGTTTGAAACCTTATATAAGCGGCTATAAGGTAGTTTGAAACCTTATATAAGCGGCTATAAGGTAGTTTGAAACCTTATATAAGCGGCTATAAGGTAGTTTGAAACCTTATATAAGCGGCTATAAGGTAGTTTGAAACCTTATATAAGCGGCTATAAGGTAGTTTGAAACCTTATATAAGCGGCTATAAGGTAGTTTGAAACCTTATATAAGCGGCTATAAGGTAGTTTGAAACCTTATATAAGCGGCTATAAGGTAGTTTGAAACCTTATATAAGCGGCTATAAGGTAGTTTGAAACCTTATATAAGCGGCTATAAGGTAGTTTGAAACCTTATATAAGCGGCTATAAGGTAGTTTGAAACCTTATATAAGCGGCTATAAGGTAGTTTGAAACCTTATATAAGCGGCTATAAGGTAGTTTGAAACCTTATATAAGCGGCTATAAGGTAGTTTGAAACCTATACAGCCTGACATCGTTTGGATTTCGCTCCTCTTCGTTTCCGCGGCAATAAGCAATCATTATATTATGGTGTTTCACCTAAAATATAGAGTAATACATATTGATACCGATAAATATAATGCAATGTGACTCAATCTACACATTGCCGTTGTTATTTGTTATATATGGAGCTTATATGAGGAAATATTTTGAAGTTTTCGGAGGTGTTTTAATGCGTTTGCTTCACACCAATCGCTGGGGCATGAACGCTAAAGTTCAGTGGCTATTTAGCTGCAAGTGGTATAGTTATTTTAGCATTAATTCACATAGTTTATGTCTATCAGCAGCCCTCCTCACAATATTAACACATTATTTTGTACCAAAATATATATTCTAATTCGAAGCTATATAGTCGAGATATATTTAAGAATAAATTCGAACAACCCAGACCGCATCCCGTCTACCTCCATCAAAGCGATTGCTTCCTACTCAGTAGCCTGCAGGCTGCATCCAGCCAAGGTTTATAGATAAAACTCCAGCCTACCGTCAAATGGCGAAATTTGTGCTAGAGAATTGCGGTATCTCCATTTTTGCTGGAGAATGGAGAACATTTTACCTGTGATAACAGTTGCACCTCTGCAATTGTAGTGTGTGTGTGTGTGTGTGTGTGTGTGTGTGTGGCTATTCATAAGTTTGTATTCACTAATGAACGGATATACAGTACCGGGGAACAGTTATTATAATTACCATTATATGGTAACCAAAGAGGATAGATTAACTTGCCGTTTATACAAAATGATCCACCCCCTTCACCGCCTTAATATTAATGCCCTGAAAAAAAATGGCAAGTTTTGTTCTTTATGAATCCGAAATTATCATACTACTTACTGGTTATTCATCAATATTATAAACAAGTTTGGTTAGGATTACATGCACCAAGCCACCAACCTCCCATTCCAGAACCCCCAAAATGCGGATATAATGTTATGTAAAGTTGTTGCAAGTTTCTTTTAGTGTACACTCAGACATGGGTACGGTAGGCCTATATAATGAATGTTAACCATGAAGCCCTTATGAAGACTCCCATAGGTACTCCATTGGCTGTATCCAAGTCTCAGCTTCATTCTTAATTAAACAATCAAAAATTCTAAAAGGCGGCTTTCACGAAAACGTTCGGAAAACCGCAGCCACGCCGCGCCGCTATCCAGAAACACGCTTTGTTTTTTCCTTTGAGGTGAGTAATGAGTTGAGCACGTGACTAGCGGACCTGTCTATAAGGAGAGTAATATACCAACGACTGTACTGAACCATCCAAATTTTACTCTCTCTCTCTCTCTCTCTTACAAACACACAGCAAGTTTTATTCATATATCCAAATTTCCAATCATTATATCACCAAATAATTACGGTGCAAACTTAAAACTGACTTCTCCCCAAGAACAAGATCAACAACGGTCAACAGTACCATCCATTAGATTGTATTCTTTGACATAGGTTGTGAGTGAGTCGAGCAACATGTGGAGTGAATTGTTGAGCCAAATATGAAGCTAACTATGCCAACTATGATATTAAATGTGTCGTAAAGTTGGTCATAAAGTAAGTGTTGTAACATTGTTGAAGACGGAGAGTAACATTACTGAGGAACGGTAACGTCATCTGGTGGTGGTAAACAGTGGCTGTGAAGGTGCTGCTGTAGGCTACTCTTACCAAGATAACACTTTCAGTACAACAGGAAGTATTCTCCACATTATTATGACTGTTATTAGATTAATGTATTAAGCATAGGAAGGCATTTTGGGAATCATTTATTACCTTGAGTCATCTATATTTATGTCATCTGGAAAGTCAACGTCAAGCTTTCCCTCAGCTACAAGAGGCTAATTGTTACAATTACTAGCCTAGACTAATCATACTGAAAAGACTATTCGTTATATATATATATATATATATATATACTGGTATAGGCCTATATATGAAGTATATCTTATAAATACACGTGAGCTACTAAATGTTTTTTATAGTCAGTGGGGCTCAAACCACCGACAGTCAAGACGATTGTCCATGCTTTAACCAGCTCGACCACGGCGTGATAAAGGATACTTAACCTTATCCTATTTATATTAAGAAGGGAAATCCTACCTGGAGAAAGTATCTTAATTCATTCATTCATATATATATATATATATATATATATATAATATATATATATATATATATATATATATATATATATATATATAGAGAGAGAGAGAGAGAGAGAGAGAGATAATAATACTAATAATAAACACAAAGACTATAATGTATTTATGTTTACCAAGTTACCAGTATTTTATAAAGGCAAGGCTGCTTGTAGTGAGTGGACTCCAATGTTGGCAATCAAGATTTCACCTCTCAGTCAAAATACAAGGTGTGGGTAAACCAAGGAGGGGTAATTGCTTCAAACTCCGTGTGTCCAGGCATTTTGGCTCGAACGTCCCTTGATTTTGGCCCGGTCACTCTTTCAACTATGGGCGAGGCACTCGCTATAGGCAGTTATGCCTTTTACCTCCCTCAATCACATAGAAAAAAAAAAAAAAAAAATACCTTTTATGTTGTCCACGTATTTACTTGGCTGATGGGGTGTACATTTTGGGTACTGAGCTTAACATTAGCAAAACAAAAAGACAACTGTAGTACTGGTGATTGTTTTTTGCTGCCACGCAAATAACCGAAGGACACACTCCATTCCAGCATCAGTGACAGGTATAAACAAATAATTTATCAGTTTCTTAACTGACACCGAAGCGAGTACGGTATTGCACAGCTAACACCTGCTCTCCTCTATGGCTAGATCGTAAACATGCTCCACAAAAACAATTACAAGAGCGATAACCGCACTTAAAGAGCCAGGTCCTCACGTAATACAGCCTGACCATGATGACCCACCCAGCCTCCCTCCTCACTCACTGTTTGGGTCACGTTGGTTGTGGCCGGCTATAACGGTCACTGTATGTCTGTCTGCCTCTTGGTCTGTTGCTCTTACTCCCATTCTGTGCTGCTGCTTCCTACATTCACCAGTACATTCATTCATTTTATTCCGATTTCCCTGCTTTGTTTTACTCCCATTCTGCATTTGTTTTCCTACATTCATTCCACCTCTTCCTCTATTTACCCTACCTACATTTCTAACTCCCCCCTTTTTTTGTTTTAAACATTCATCCATTAATGAATTCCCTCTCTTACTGTTTACTTACTTTGTTTTACTCCCTTATGTTTTTCTACTTCCTACATTCATTTATTAATTCTCTTCATTTGTTTCCCTGCTTAACTGACTCGCATTCCGCGTTTCTCTTTCTTACACTTATTCATAGTTACATAAATGATCTGCCTCTGCTTACCTGCTTTTTAACTCCCATTCAGTGCTTCACTTTCCTACATCCATTCAATGATTCCCTTCATCTGTTTCTCTTCTTTACTGTCTCCCATTCTTGTTTCTCTTGGGGTTTTTTTCTTGTATTAATGCATTCATTCATTATCTTCCTCTGTTTTCCTGCTTGTCAAAATCCCACTCTGTGATGCTACTTCCTACATTCCTTCAATGTCTTCCTTTGTTTCCTTACTTGTTTTCACCCATTCTGTTTATGTTTCTTACATTCGCTCATTCATTTTCTTCCTCTACTTACCTGCCTGTTTGACTCCCATTCTGCGTGTCTACTTCATTCATTCATTCCTACTTGTCTGACTCCCATGCAGCACATTAATTCAATAACTTATTATCTTCATTTTCTGTTTTCCTGCCTTTCTGGTTACTTACTTATCTACCTACCTAAGGTCTACCTAAAGTTAAGTTCGCCTATTGGCACCGAGGATTGCGCCGCCCCTCGTTCTGGGTGGTGATTTGGTGCATCAGGCTGTTCAAAGGGGCAGCACGCTCCCCTGCAAAGATGGGCTCGTCTGTCACCTTTTACAGTTTGACATCGAAGGCTCTCTTGAAGTTGTCTAACGAGTCGAGAAGAGAGATCTGTTTGTGTGGTCTGTGTTTGTTTCCTTCACTATTTTTTTTGTTTCTCAATTTCTGACCGACTTGCTATGTGTCGGTCTGTTGACAAGGGTTTAGGGGTAGGCCGCCGGAACATTGCAATCTCACACCAGCTCTCTCTCTCCCTCTTTCTCACCCTACAGACCATGCACACCGCTCACTTCGCCCCAACTCATTCACCTTAACTGGACGCCCATTGTGGCGCCCAACACACACACAGACCATGCACACCGCTCACTTCGCCCCAACTCATTCACCTTAACTGGACGCCCATTGTGGCGCCCAACACACACAGACCATGCACACAGCTCACTTCGCCCCAACTCATTCACCTTAACTGGACGCCCATTGTGGCGCCCAACACACACACAGACCATGCACACCGCTCACTTCGCCCCAACTCATTCACCTTAACTGGACGCCCATTGTGGCGCCCAACACACACACAGACCATGCACACCGCTCACTTCGCCCCAACTCATTCACCTTAACTGGACGCCCATTGTGGCGCCCAACACACACACAGACCATGCACACCGCTCACTTCGCCCCAACTCATTCACCTTAACTGGACGCCCAGTGTGGCGCCCAACACACACACAGGGTCAAGGTCAGTGTGGCGCCCAACACACACACAGGGTCAAGGGTGTGAACATAGAGAGCAATGGGTGGTCAATTCTCACACCACTGTTGAAGAAGTCATATGAACGGTTGTTTCTTTAGGCATTTTTCCTCGGCAACTCAGATCTGGCAGCTTTTTAATTCACGTCATATATAGATTCACCCAAACTATATTAGTGTACCAGATAATGATGTCTAATAATTTAAGTAATAGGCCTATATGGATTAACTCAAATTATAATATTCTACCTGATGTCTACATGCCGATAACAACGTAAAAGAGCGCTCCAAACTTTGACCAAATAAAGATGCTGGTTACGGGTTGTTGGTAAATAATCGCTCATGTGTTTAGGCCTTTCGTCTATAAAAGTTTCCCACGCCGATAGTACTCGCTCAGCTGCCTCTCTACCCCCTCTGTCTTCCTATGTGGCCTACAACAACGCCTATCGACCGTATTTACACCCCATTTATCCCTGCAGCTCAAACTTCATCTAACTAAACCACATGGGTGTTTATCCGCTCATTCAAAGAGGTCTGGGTAGATAAACCAGGATTTTTATTTTTTATTTTTTAATAAACAATAAATTCAGTACGACTGCTTAACTTCAAGTGAGTCTTGAAATGTCCAATAGAACCTTGTACAAGCATCTCAAATCTGTGCCTGGTCAGCCATGCTTCGCAGTCTAGTCCATCAAAAACCGGAAGCAGAAATACTCGGAGGGAGCAGCACTCACGGAAGCCAATGAAGGACAAGCTGAACTACTCTCCAAGTACCTTCAAAATAAGATAACTAATTATATTGTAGTATGAGAAACACTAAACGAAACAACTATAATCAACAAATATGTCTGCTAATATAAAACTACCTGGAGTAACCCCTTCAGTACGATAATAATTTTGATTGTAATCTGGTTCAAGAATGACCCCTGTCAATCAAAGGGTTAATAGGGTAGTTAAATGTAATGAAGCGGTCCCTAGCATACCCCATTCTTGCCCCCCCCCCCCCCCCCATAACATCGGTTTCTTTTTCTTCTCCTTCCTTTCAGTTGGCCTACAGTGATGTCCATTGACCACAAGGCCGTCTTTGTATAATTGTGTTAGGGGGACATCACACACAGCCTACTATGGTGAAGAAAGTTAGGACATCTTAAGGTACAGGAGCCATATTGGAGACAATTTTATAGAACATGATTGATAGTGTTGAGGAGAAATCTGTGCAACGCAACACAACAACAACAAACACAAAATAACTTAAGGTTAAGAAATTAAGACCTTGAACCGAAGAATTATGTTTATTAGTCTTATACATCAAGACACGTTAAACATAGAACAAAGCCTAATAACAATGATCATGACGTACCCTATGCTTATATAATATAATAAATATTGAATTCAAATTATCTTCATATATTACATACCAACATGGTGATAGTTTATGATTGTAGCCGTACGTACATAATGCAATATTTCAATAAAAGGTTCAAACTAGATTTTCAGCATGATCATTGTCAAAATTGTTGCTATGGATAAAACCTGGATAGGGTAGAGGTTAAAGTAATAGAGCCACAATACCCTGCAGTGGTACCAATATGGCGACGGTTGACCGATATATAGAGTAGGTGGGGTACACATAGTAGGGGTCAAGGGGTGCACTGCGGCTCAAGACTGTATTTTGGTGCACTGATGGGAAATATGTAGGTTATATTGGTACTGGCACAATATTGGCTTCTACAATAACATGAACAGTATACAAAGTACCGGTATTAAGCTTGTATCTCAACCGTCCATGGGTCTGGGTATAATAATACAAATGTGCATTGTATACATTTCATGGTGATTCGAATAAACCTATATTGATTGCATCTTTTGCAATAAATACATTTGTTTTACAAGAAACTGTTATCGACTTACATAAACAAATCATGCCATTAGGCATAAGTTCCCTTGAACTATTTATAAAGAAAATAAGGTAAAACAAGTGCTTATTCTTTGGAAATAATAAAAACTATACACATTAGTGATCATAAACCACAAGTAATAACTAGCCTACCCTGTACATAATGCGTCCACCGGGTAATATAAAAACCCAATAATACAAATGTTAAACAGAATGACAGTTAACCATTCCGTGTGGCGTAGTTAATTAAGCCTTGTTGTTATCTTGTATGCAGTTGTAGCAGCGGTCCAGCAGTACCGGTATGTATAGTGACCAGTAGGCCAGACTCTTGTATTCTGCCTCACTTGCCGTAACACTCACACCAATACACTTTATAGTAATTCTGGTCTATACACTGTCAAAAATGAACACCATAAAACGGGTATATAGGCTATAATCATTCGTTATATTGAGTGATTTACCGTTCTATACGTGGATTAGATACTCATTATTTGTATAGTGTACCAGATTCTCAACTTTATAAAGTGTATAAGAATTCACCAGCCCAAAATACAGCATATATAATTTCATTGCAGTTCCCGAAATGTATTGCAACAAAGGAAGTCATGTTCCCAGAAAAAGTTGACATTCGAAAATTGTCAGAATAATTCAGCACTACAAATAAACCTCAATCATTTTCGTTGTCTAAGCCAATGCAAAAGAAACAAAAATGGTTATATATATATATTATATACTATATATATATATATATATATATATATATATATATATATATATATATATATATATATATATATAGAACTGTCACTCAAAAATTGCCGGAAAATTGCCATCAGATCCCCACAAGTCAAGTAACGGTCAGACGGATATTGTGCACTCCACTTTTTGTTGCTGCTTCAACCTTACCCCCACTTACTGTATATACCCTTCACTAGGTTACCGGTGTACACACACACACACACACACACACACACACACTATACCCTCAGCTAAGCTACCTCCTACTGTACAGTTGGCCACATACATTTGTATATCATCCGTGATTTTATGTATGGAAGGAAACCTAGCATAGTTTATATTAAAGTAGTTATAAAGCCGTTAATTGGTCATAACCATTGCATAAGAACATACACTTTGAAGTCAATCATACTAATTTTTCTCCCATTCATAAAGTCACAAGTTGATATCAATTCCTGTGGACAACTGTACTTGCACTGTTACAGTCTACTCATTCACATTATTCCTGTGGACAACTGTACTTGCACTGTTACAGTCTACTCATTCACATTATTCCTGTGGACAACTGTACTTGCACTGTTACAGTCTACTCATTCACATTATTCCCGTGGACAACTGTACTTGCACTGTTACAGTCTACTCATTCACATTATTCCCGTGGACAACTGTACTTGCACTGTTACAGTCTACTCATTCACATTATTCCTGTGGACAACTGTACTTGCACTGTTACAGTCTACTCATTCACATTATTCCCGTGGTACCGTACTGCAGCGTCTGATAACGACCATCACTAAATACCTTGGTCATTTATCCATTCATTACCAAAATATAGGAATATAAAAACAAACTTCTTTGCATATTATAATCTACAATCTCTTCCGTATCTACCAGACTATATCCACCCATTGTACACACCTACACGTATAATACCCACACAAACACACACCGACCTCCAAAAGAGAGAGAGAGAGTGACAGAGAGACAACTGTCTATACACTCAGTGGCTAGCCAATATGTTAGTCAATAGTGATCACGTCCGTTCAAATATTATCATATCACATGACTGAGTGCCGTAATTTTTTCAAACGTTCATATATTTAATTTCTGTAATGACAAAAACTAATTTCAAACCAGATGTTATGGTAATTTTCACACTTTATTGACAATCAATAAGTTTAGTATTCACAGAGTTCAAGTAGAGTTATTTACTTAAAGTTATTTGTAATTGAAACTGTAATACATAATGCAGTAAAATAGTATAATACATGACACACGGAATTGTTTAGTATGAGTTAACCTCATTGGAGGTTTCAAAAGAAGGCTAAACGAAAACAGCAGTATCCGTAAACTCCTGTACTTGACGATACCAGACATCTGTTTAAACAACATTACAAAGTTATTCACTATGTCCCTGCTTAACTATGCAGAGTACATAGTGGTCTTGACCTTAATCCTTCAGGTTTATGGTCATTTAACTAACAAGATGTGCATTTAATTTTTCCAACAGGATAACACGGTATTCACATAGGCCAATACTTATAAATACTCTCTCTCTCTCTCTCTTACACGCATACAAACACAACACAACTAAACATAAAATAAGACACACACACACCTGGCTACACTTGAGGAAACATATCCACAAAATTGAGAGGGTACAGAGAGCAGCTACGAGGATGATCCCAGGTTTGGAAAATTTGGAGTACCAAGAGAGGCTCGAGAGATTGAATCTACCTACACTGGAACAGAGAAGGAAACGAGGACAGCAAATTCAGATATATAAATGTGTTAGAGGTATTGACAAAATCGACCAAGAAAACTTCATAGAGAGGGATGGAGGTGAGAAGGACAAGAGGTCACAGCTACAAACTAAAAGTGCTAAATAGTAAATCTGATCTGAAAAGTAAAAGATTTCCTACCAACTCGATTAGTGGGTGGAACAAATTGCCAGCCGAAGTAGTGTCTGCACCATCAGTGCATAGTTTCAAAGCACGGTATGACAAACATATCTTAGGAGGCGGGAATTAACGAGCATGCTCACTCCCGCAAATACAACTAGTGTAAGTACAGCAGCACACATCTAACCTTCACACACACACACACACACACACCACTAAACTGCACTGTGATGGGTGTTAGACGATCGATTTCCAAAACAATTTATCGGCAATTCTGACCGAGCAACATTTGATACTCTGTTGTATGCGTAATTGCAACTAAACCACGAAAGATTATTTCAGGTAGCTACTGAATTAAAGATTTATAAAATCGCCAGCCACCTAAAATACTCCAAAGTCTAAATTTAGTCTAGTTTCAGAACTACTGGTGCCAATGCAAAGAAGTCCAGAAATGTTGCAAGAATGAAGTTGCCAATCGGAAATTGACAGAAACTGCGCTCGTTTGACTCAGGATTAAGACGGTAAAAAACATGAAATGGTGTTTATGAAACACTGATTATCCCAGGCAAGGTCCCAGGCTCCAGGCCTACCTAAGGGCACGGACAAAAAATATGATGCTATATAGGAAGAGAGAGGAAGTGCACACGTGAAGAACTAAACCGTAGGATATGTGCAAAGACCATGGCAAATAAGAAATATATTTAAGACGAAAGAGAATAGTAAGATGAAACGAAGAAACAATGAATACAAATAAAAATATACCGTAGCCTATTAAGAAGCAGACGACTAAGAACAGTAAGAATAATGGAAGAGGAACTGTATAAAGAACCAAGTAAGTTACATGAGGCTGCCTAAAATCAACTGGTGGTTGCTAGGATATAATGTTGTTGTTGTTGTAGTTGTTGTTGTTCCCCAGACTGTCTGACTGAACAGCCACAAGGTCCCGAGCACGGCCATAACCGATCGCCCCCACAGAACCCTCCCTGCTTACCACTAAGAAAGCCCAGGTGAACGAATCCGCTCCCAGGCGAGGAGCTGAGGAGGGTGCGGAAACGCCCGGGACACCGATCCCCAGGGCCCTGTGCCCCTCAGCAATTATGAAGGGAAAGTTGAGGGGCAAAGGAAAAATGTGATGCTTTGGCAGTAGGGAGGTCAATCCACGAAAGATGAGACCTAGACAATATATAAGTAAAAGGAACAGTCAGAGTAAGCTATAGGTATGGCAGAGAACGCTCAACTCTCACTCTGATAGATCAGCCCATCACCACAGGATATAATGTAAAATACGATACCAGTGATATCCTTTTCATTATACTCTGGCAACTATTACATGCTTTTATTAGGAAGGACATCTACTGATAGAAAGGCTACAGACTAACCTCAATTAATCATTTTAGCTACCGGTACCATATATCCTTCCTAAGCTTCACAAAATCATCTAAATGTAGCTGAAATTAAATATAAAATACGTCGCTGGTACTGAATGGGTTAATCGTACTTAAACTGGTGTAGTTTCCGAAAATAATAACATTGATGAACAAATATAAAATGCGTCGCTGGTACTGAATGGGTTAATCGTACTTAAACTGGTGTAGTTTCCGAAAATAATAACATTGATGAACAAATATAAAATGCGTCGCTGGTACTGAATGGGTTAATCGTACTTAAACTGGTGTAGTTTCCGAAATAATAACATTGATGAACAAATAAAAAATGCAAACATTATAGTGCTTTATATCAATATAATATAATATTAACTGATGGTACTTATTTTTTTATTAAAAGCAAGTATGCACTTACTATAACTACGGGTGGATGAGACTCGTTAGCCTTGGTCGGTAACCCATCTAGAGGAGACAACCTTATAAAAATCCGGGCGGATGGGACTCGTCAGCCTTGGTCGGCAACCTTTCTAGGGCAGTAAACCTGATACAAATCCGTACTGCTTACCTAAGGGTAAGGCAGGTTAATGGATGGACTAGCCAAACATCACTGTAGAAAAATAGTGTTAAAAAGATACACAGAGGGCCTCAGAGTCGGATGGATCCTAAATTGAGTGGTTAATCCAGTAAGTCCTTCAGCAAACTGGCTCGGGTTATCCCTCTTACAGGGAATAGGTCCGCTTGGGGGCATTCTGTGTATCTTACCTTACCTTTGGATACCTTTGGATGTGTTCGCCGCTCCTCTAGCGGCACCAAGGAGCGCGACGCCCCTCGTTATGGGTGGTGATTTGGTGCAGTAGACTGTTTGAAGCGACAGCTCGCTTCCCTTGCGAGGATGGGCTCGTCTGGCACTTTTTGCAGTTCGACATCTAGGGCTCTCTTGAAGTTGTCTAACGAGATGTTCCTCATGTCTCTTACTCGCCGTGGGAGTTTGTTGAAGAGACGTGGGCCTCTGTGTGATAACCAGCCCTCTCGCAGAGAGCCCATAGCACCCCTGTTATTCATCCGGGGGATTTCGCATTCCCAGCCTCTCCTATCACTGAATTTCATGACTATCGGAGTATGTAGGTTTGGTACTAAACCCTCTGCGATTTTCCATGTGTATATTATTAGGTAACGTTCTCTTCTACGTTCCAGTGAGTACAGATTCAGTGCTCTTAAACGCTCCCAATAGTGTAGATGTTTTATCGAACTTATATGCGAAGTGAAATTTCTTTGTACACTCTCTACGTCATTTATTTCACCTGCTTTGTATGGGGATGTTAATACGCTACAGTATTCAAGCTGCGGTAGTACTAGAGATTTGAAGAGCGTTATCATAGACAATTCACCGCGTGTTTTAAAAGTACGCAGAATCCAACCCGTTAGACGTTTCGCAGCCGCCACTTTGACCTGGTTATGTACTTTGAAACCCATATTTTCAGACATTAATACCCCAAGGTCTTTCACACTGTCTTTCCGTTCTATTATGTGGTTAGATTCTGTTAAGTAATTTGTAATTTCTTTAACACCATTATTATCTCCGTACCGTATTAATTGGAATTTTTCCTCATTGAATTGCATGTTGTTTTCCCTGGTCCACTGGAACACTACATTCATGTCTTCCTGCAGTCGGCCCGTGTCCTCTTGTGTGTTTACTATCTTACTTAATTTTGTGTCATCAGCAAAAGACGACACCGTACTGTGTCTGGTGTTGGTATCTATGTCGCAAATTAGTATGAGGAACAGAAGGGGCGCTAGCACTGTTCCTTGGGGCACTGAGCTTTTGACATCCGAAGGCTCAGAAGTGACTTGGTTTACTGCTACCGATTGTTTTCGGTTTACGAGGAAATTGTATATCCACCGTCCGATTTTCCCAGTTATACCTTTTGCTTTCAGTTTGTGGGCTATTATACCATGGTCACATTTATCAAATGCCTTAGCAAAATCAGTGTAAATGACATCCACGTTTTTCTTTTCTTCTAGCGCTTTAAGAATTTTGTCATAGTGTTCCAAAAGTTGTGAGAGACATGATCTTCCCGCTCTAAACCCATGTTGACCGGTGTTGTGTAGTTCATTTGCCTCCATGAATGTTGAAATTTTGCTTTGCAGGACTCGCTCGAAAACTTTAATGATGTGAAAGCCCCATAGCCCCGGCTATGTATTATATATATATTCCTCGAAACCCGGGTGTTTTGGCCGAAAAACGTCTAGGCTAGGCTACCGTATATTCGTTAATCAGACTGCTTCCCGCATTCCCGCGCATCCCCAAGCGTAGCTGTGTTATTTACCTGTAGAATGGCATTAAGTAGAGCTCTCTAAGTCAACTGGTTGTGCTGTGATGATGATTTCATTGAAGATAACTTTATGGCCAAAACAGCCACTTTACACTACTTTTCGATACTTAACAACAACATACAGGCACACACGAACAAGCGACGCTCTCCTTCTTGTGGCCGGAGATGCGGGGCGTCGGTCCAGCCGGCTGTTGTTTACATGCGTCGGACCGACGCCTCGCACACGAAGCTCACAGGCTTTCAACCACTGGGCGTTCAAGAGGCCTTCCGGGTACCTGTTATATGCTTTTTTATGGGCGTTCAAGAGCCCTTCCGTGGTGAGAGGGTTAAGGGGAGTAAGGCGTCCGGCAATAGATAAATAGATAGATGAGAACCAAAAACCGCTAGATTTGGCGGAAAATCCGCCAAAATGGCAACACTGCCCTTCAGTGGGTCTTATATAAGCTGAGAAGTGTTGCCATAATGAGAGCAGTGCTCAAACGGTCGTGGTACCAGGCAGTTACAAGGAAAGTACATTACTGATGGCAATTCACTGTCGCTGAGACTGGGGAGTTAATTATGTACTGACGGCGATTCGCCGTCGCTGGTATTGGAGGGGTTAAGGGAATATAGGTTTGGCTACTGACTGACTGACTTACCAAGATTAGAACAGAATACACATGTGTACGGTACGGTTTATAAGGTTTATTTACATATGTTATACGATAGGTTTGGTAAACATAGGTAATAAGGGGAGGTGTGGTGGAGTGGTCTTGCCACTGGACTGGTAATCCAATGGTCCCGGATTATGATCCCTATGTATCAATGGGAAGATATTATTGAGATGGAATTTGTGGTGTACCTAGTAACAGTGCATTACCACAAAGCCCACCGAAATGCCAAACAAATACCCTCATTGTTCCCTGATAAAATAGCACTGTATAAATATTCCCATATTCAAAATATGTTACAGGGGGTCAATGCCTACTTAGTTAGTGGCGTTCTGAGAGTGAGGGTCCAAGTCTTGGGGAGGAGACAGTGAAGCACGGAGGCGAAGCGGCTCCAGAGATGGGGCTGCTTCGAGCCGTGAGTGAGCTCTAAGTGCTTCGCAGGTCTCATTTCCATGACTGGAACAAGGCCTCACAGGCTTCAGACTGGCAAATAATGGTTAGACATATAAAGAAATACAATACAATATATCTTATTGTATTTATTTATAGGTCTAACCATTATATTTGTATAATATTATATAAAGATAATAGAACCTGTGATAGGGACAGACTTATGTTCTGTGTGGGGAAGAGAGTTAGTGAGTATTGACTAAGTAAACGAGTGGTGTTGGAGACGTTTACGGTAATGAAGTATAATTATATTTTAGTCGCGTTGGCGGAAACGTCAATGTATCCTAACCCTTAAGGTACAACTACAATTCGGCAAAGTAGTAAAGGAAGGCCTTAATCTTCACAGGTGTACGGGGATGGCCAGGTATCTTGTCACAGACGAGAGTCTGCTCTTCTTCCTCTTCGTCGTGTCTTCTGGTGGTCCTCGACTCACAGGCTCCGGCTATAGTTGTTGGCGCTCTCGATATACGAGGCACTTTACCAGTAGGCAAACAAAATGAGGATAGGCGTACTAAATGAGTGTGTGGGTAGAGAAGTAGGCATACTAGCAACTCTTGCGCTAGACGTACTAAGCGCTTTACCAGTAGGCATACTAACTGGTTTGACTCACTTTGGTGGGCTGCCAAACAGTTCTTCCTGCCAGACTTGTATCCGCTTTCAACGCCACTCGCCGTTCTGGGGTGGTCGGGCAAGACGGTCTTTGGTGCCCATAACTACTCTTGGTGTTTAGACCCTTTTCACTCTGGTGGCAGGTAGTGGCAAAATCCAGGTCAATTGTCAGGTATCCTGGTCCCAGGGGACGGGGGCACAATGAAGGGCGGAGCTTTGAATGTTTGGCAGCTAGGTAATAGAAAAATGTTGGCTGGGTGTAGACGGTTTGGGTTCTCTCTGTGCGTTGGCAGTGAGAGAAAACGTCTTGGGCTGGGGGTCTCACCTGTTTCCCTTTCGCACCACAGAGATCGATGACAGTTGTCTTGGGCCAGCTGTACAGGTAGAATCCGGCATAATAATAGGCCTTGAACTATGGAGAAGGGAACAGTAAGGGATCACAACCTTTACATGATGCTCTTTAATTGTGTGTATAACTTTGTGTGTGTGGGAGGAAAAGTTGTCACAAGTTATGTTCAATATACATGAGGTTGTGTGTGTATGTGTGTGTGTGCATCATAATAAAAAAAACAAAAACAAAAACAAATATATATACGGTATATATATATATATAATTATATATATATATATATATATATATCTTTCTTTTTTTATTGATTTTTTTCAATTGCAGCCCTGAGGCTGAAAATCTACAAGGTTTCTCTTAGCTAAAGTACAGTCCAATGTTTATTTTACCTTAACTATGAGGTCTAATGGTATGTTTGGCGACCGAGAGGTGCCTGAGTTTCGAGCATAGTAGCCTACATACAAAGATACACATTGTATTCATGAAACTACATGTAGACTAACACATCGTAAAGGAGGGACCACAATACAATCCCTCTCCGTCAGGGATTGAAAAAAATACTTTCGTATTTTGGAGAATTCGAACTCTGCCGTACTCTCGTTGGGGTGATTAGTACCGTATACTGGCACCTTT
>CM064499.1:11550982-11580982 GCA_032716605.1 Paralithodes platypus | reverse complement strand
ACTGTAGGGACTGTACTGTACAAATATAAAGGTATAATTATTATGTTCTCTCCACCAACCAACTTTACTCCTAAACTCGATTAATGAAATTAACAAACACAGGTGGCAGTCCGGGGATTCGAACCTAGGATGCTCACACCGAAAATCAACACACTTATGCATTGCACCACGAAGACGAAAGGTACCGGTATTTAAAATAATTGGGGTACCAGTATATTGATTACGATATAACTTTCTACCCTTAAATTAAACGGGTCAATTATTTTTGTTTTCTATGTGAGTGAGGGAGGCAAAAGGCAGAACTGCCTATAGCGAGTGCCTCCCCCAAAGTTGAAGGAGTGACAGGGCCAAAATCAAGGGACGTTCGAGCCAAAATGCCTGGACACACGGAGTTTGAAGCAATTTAAGTCATAGGAAGAGGGAAAGACTGATCCTGGGAGTTCCAGAGCTAAGCTGTTGAATAGAAGAAAGACTGAGAGTAACGTTTCACTTGGGTTGGAGAGTTGCACAGAGTAGGGGTGGGATTGTGTTGCAAGACGGGTACCACGTGCCCTACGTAAAGGAGGTGGTATACACTGGGAAAGCTCTGAGGAACACTGATTAGTATAGTAGCGATAGAATAGCCTCTATGCCTCTATACCTCAATTATAATGGTTTATTATTATGGACACCTTATATTCTCTTTTCATATTGTTTATATATTTAGCGTATGGATTCATCAACGGTACCATCCATACCATTCCCATTTACCACAGCACTACCAATTCTACCAGCATCATAAACGACATATTCATCAACAAAATATAGAAAAGGGATGGTTAGGATAATTGCAAGTGCATAATGAATCGTGGATAAGACTTTAAAGTGATAAATTTAGTAACAAACTCACTTGAAAGATAACGCTATTTGTGTCAAGTGGGTTTATTACTTCGCTTAAGCATTCACGGCACTGTCAATTTCTCTACCCCTATGATTAAAATGATAAAAGTTGATATCCCATGTATGTAACCATTGATCTTAGTGGTAAATGCCTTGATGAATCCAGCCCCTGACTGACATACTAGACAACATTTAAACCCAGTCATTATTATGGTCTTTTCTTTCTAGTTATTATTATCACAGATACTAAGTTAAGGTATGTTTCACAGCTTGCATTATGTCATTGGAAATAATAAAATGATGGCGCCAAATCAATGCAATTTCATTTTAATTGTCCTGTATCTCTGTTTAACATCTACTCCAGGCTTAAAACCAAATTGTACCAATTTTACATCCTGATATACTGTATAGTGTAACACTGTACACATATACGGTATAGGCTATGTACGCGCGCATGTACAATCAATTGAATCAAGTTTATCGACCTGTTTTATGATGCCGCTTCACAATACACTATACATTTACAGTAACGGTATATGTATTGCATAATAAGTATACATAGCTTTCAAAGTTTAGGAACATAATTAACTTCATTAGTTGTTCAGTTTCTTAAAAATTGGACAGTCCCGATCACATATTCTGATACATTTTGAGCGCTGGAATAGATTAAACGAACCTCCATACCGACACAACTACAAACACACACACACATATATATATATATATATATATATATATATATATATATATATATATATATATATACAAAGGGTGTCCCAAAACGGACGTGCCAAACTTCAGGATATGCTTATGTAGACGATTCTAAGCATAAACTGTTCTACAACAAAAATTCTTAATCTCAACCGTTTAAGAGGTATTGAAGGTTTTACATAGCATCCTCCGCCATTGCTGAAATGGACTCTTCCATGTCAAATAGTTTCCAGCAGGTCCAAGGTGAGCTAATATGTTTATAATAACTTTGCAACTTACAGAATTATAATCTTGACAATAACATGGTAAACTAATTGCAGTTAGATGAGGCTGTGGTAGGCTCTAAGACAGCAAGGCCAACCTTTATGGGAAAATACTGCAGAAATACCACTTTCAACAGGCAATATCTCTGTTATGAGTACAATTTTGAATTTTGTTTATAGAACATTTTATGCTTAGAATATTTTTCGTAACCTAATCCTAAAGTAGGGCACGTCTATTTTGGGACACGATGTACATATAACATACAACATACAACAACATACATACAACACGACGAGCTGCATACACGCATATACAATACAAGCACACATTCATATATACCCACACATGCTCTCTCTGTCACTGGCTCACACACACACACACACACACTGCCACATTTCTCAACATCCGGAACAAAACACAATACCGGTACCTCTTCCTGTACCCTCGCTTCAGTTCCATACTTTCACGGTATTTGCTGGGCCATTCCTTTCCTATCCTGCCCTTTGGTCGTTCGCTCTCGCTCTTGCTCTCTCGTTCTCGTTCTCTCTCTCTCTCTCTTTCACACACACAAACTTACACACACTAAATACATTGCCTCTTCTTTTACCTTCCCTTCTGTTCTACAGTTCCGTGGTTTGTATTGAACCTTTCCTTTCCTTTCATTTCTCTACCATAGTATCCTCATATCCCTTTACTTACCCATGAATTATCATTATTCTTCAAACCTACTTCTTAGCATACCGTACCCTTCCGAAATGTCATAATACCGGTACTCACTCACTCATTCACTCACTCACTCACTCACACACACTCTCTCTCTCTCTCCTCTACCAACATGATTGTAATGACTCACTCTCCCTAACTTGATAAGGTCATATGAGAGACAGAGAGAGAGAGAGAGCAAGAGAGAGTACAGTACTATAATAAGGACGGAGAAGAGAAAGGTGCTACATGCTGTAAGTGAAGTATTGTCAATAACATGTTTTTCCCTTTATGGTGTTAAAGGTATTTTCCCTCTAACACCGTTTCCAACAGTTATTTTATCAGTACTACCGGTATTCTTCATAACATAATTTAGGGGAGGGTGTTGTGCAGGCGCATCCCGTGCTGCGCTAGCTTTTAGTTAACATTTAATCACCTAAAATAACCTACCGTCATGGACATTTATCTATTTATTTATTCAAGTGAAGGTAAATTGCCATGTCCCACTGTCTATTACTCACGTATTACACACATTTTGTAGCGAAATATATTATTAAATGTGAACATTGGACATTAACCCAGTCAGTACCGGTGACATCCTTTTCATTATATTCTGGAAACTATTATACGATTGTATTTAGCTTAGGAAGGACGTATACAAATTAAAATGCTAGACTACCGGTATCAAAAAATAAAAAATAAAACTGGGGAAGGTGCCAGAGTATATAATGTATAATGTATAATATATACATACATACATACATACATAGCTACCATATGTCCTTCCTAAGCTTAATACAATCGTCTAAATGTAGCTGAAATCAAATATATAAATAACCGTGACCGTTACTGGAAAGGTTAATATGATAGAGAGACATACTAGTTTAATGACCTATACACCACCTGTTAACCAATTACAATTTCCGCCAGGTGAAAACAAACTAGGCTACAGTATAGTTACCGACACTATTACAACCGTGTGGGCAGAACAAACTAGGCTACAGTATAGTTACCGACACTATTACAACCGTGTGGGCAAATATTACCAGGAACAAACTAGCCTACAGTATAGTTACCGACACTATTACAACCGTGTGGGCAAATATTACCAGGAACAAACTAGGCTACAGTATAGTTACCGACACTATTACAACCGTGTGGGCAAATATTACCAGGAACAAACTAGGCTACAGTATAGTTACCGACACTATTACAACCGTGTGGGCAAATATTACCAGGAACAAACTAGGCTACAGTATAGTTACCGACACTATTACAACCGTGTGGGCAAATATTACCAGGAACCAAACTAGCCTACAGTATAGTTACCGACACTATTACAACCGTTGTGGGCAAATATTACCAGGAACAAACTAGGCTACAGTATAGTTACCGACACTATTACAACCGTGTGGGCAAATATTACCAGGAACAAACTAGGCTACAGTATAGTTACCGACACTATTACAACCGTGTGGGCAAATATTACCAGGAACAAACTAGGCTACAGTATAGTTACCGACACTATTACAACCGTGTGGGCAAATATTACCAGGAACAAACTAGCCTACAGTATAGTTACCGACACTATTACAACCGTGTGGGCAAATATTACCAGGAACAAACTAGGCTACAGTGTGGGCAAATATTACCAGGAACAAACTAGGCTACAGTATAGTTACCGACACTATTACAACCGTGTGGGCAAATATTACCAGGAACAACAATGACGACACAAGTTGGTTTATAAATAAATCCGTCGGGTTTATCCTTCATTAAGGGCACGTTATTTTATTAATTATTATTTTGGGTTTATAAAAAAACAAAACACATTCCAAAGATTCCCCCCCCCCCTCCTTTTCGAGATAAATTTGTAAATTTTTCGGTAGAACATTTCCTCATAATTTACAGGCTCGCTGTCGCTCGCCACGAAAAAAAATCGACACCTTAATGGTGCGAAAGGTCTTAATATTGGCAAAGAAATGGACGAGTCTTAAAATTTGAAAACTAATGAAGGAGAAGGGGGTTCAGAAAAATCCAAATACTTCCTCTTAAATAAATGGTACCGGTATATAGTTTATATTCTCCTCTGAGCAGCCCCCTGTCAAATATGGTCCGTTCCTGCCTCACGTCTTTCTTATTCACTCACTCACTCACTCACTCATTATTATCCAACTTCTCTTTGTTACAAGCTTTACTGTTATCTCATGTTCGATATCTTTAGGCTATCACTTTTAGCATCACCAGTCTTTAGTCTATACCTAAATTTCCCTATTTATATCTTCATTCCTATTGGTTCAGTTTTTAGACTATGGGAAATTGTTCAACATACAGTAGGCCTACTGTATGTTAGCTTAAGTATTTACATTGAAGTGTTTCAAATTGTTCAACATACAGTAGGCCTACTGTATGTTAGCTTAAGTATTTACATTGAAGTGTTTCAAATTGTTCAACATACAGTAGGCCTACTGTATGTTAGCTTAAGTATTTACATTGAAGTGTTTCAAATTGTTCAACATACAGTAGGCCTACTGTATGTTAGCTTAAGTATTTACATTGAAGTGTTTCAAATTGTTCAACATACAGTAGGCCTACTGTATGTTCGCTTAAGTATTTACATTGAAGTGTTTCAAATCACGGATTTCTATAATTTTGGGTAGTTTATACAAAGTTAGAATGTATCAGGTAATTTTGGGTAGTTTATACAAAGTTAGAATGTATCAGGTAATTTTGGGTAGTTTATACAAAGTTAGAATGCATCAGGTAATTTTGGGTAGTTTATACAAAGTTAGAATGTATCAGGTAATTTTGGGTAGTTTATACAAAGTTAGAATGTATCAGGTAATTTTGTGTAGTTTATACAAAGTTAGAATGTATCAGGTAATTTTGGGTAGTTTATACAAAGTTAGAATGCATCAGGTAATTTTGGGTAGTTTATACAAAGTTAGAATGTATCAGGTAATTTTGGGTAGTTTATACAAAGTTAGAATGTATCAGGTAATTTTGGGTAGTTTATACAAAGTTAGAATGTATCAGGTAATTTTGGGTAGTTTATACAAAGTTAGAATGTATTAGGTAATTCATAAAAAGGTCACCCGATTTAAATTTCTATTATATTTTAGTTATTTTATTTTTACTTTATTTTCAAATAAGCTCGGAAATCAGTGAGCAAATTGGCCTATACTTAATTTTGGTTCTATCGATTTCCCCTCTGCTAAACACTTTCCCCTTTCTCTGGTACCAGTCAATTAATATGATTTGAACTTTGATCTTCAACTGACATTGCTAATTTTTAAAGTTGCTCTCTCTCTCTCTCTCTCTCAATAAATTGTATTGTCTGTATTGATCACACAATTTACAAAATAGGCCATGTTGTGCATAGTCAAGAAATTATACTTTTTTCTAGTGTATGAAAAAGACAAAAGACAAAGCTACCTGTAACAAGTGTCTCCCCCGAAGTTGAAAGAGTGAAAGAGGGCCAAATTTAAGGTACATTAAAGACAAACTGTCTGGATACACGGAACTTGAAGCGTTTTAAGAAATAGGAGGGAAAAAAAGATTGAGGGAGAGAGTTCCACAGCTTACTTGTTGGTTATATAAAATACTGTGCTCCACTGTAACTGAACTATTTGTATCATTAACAATGTTTGTATCAAAATGTATAATTGTTTACCCGTATCCACACTGTGGGACTGTAGCCTAACTAAAGGTTATTATGTCAAGTTTCTCTCCATATAGCGTGTAGCCATTCCCTACAGTGCTACCATAACAGCCAGCCCTCCATCAGCTGTGACCTTAACAAGCCTCACCCTATCTCCATAAATGTAGTGCCTCTCATTTGCTTGCCCGTGGCTTCTCCAAGTCTACTGTATGTGCGCGGGTTTATCCTCGTATTGTTGCCGGTACAAGCTTCACCCACATAAATACATTATATATATATATATATATATATATATATATATATATATATATATCCAGACGCCATGATCCCCAAAGGGGTGGCCGCGACTGAATCACCCCCATGCACCTTTGTTCCCCAGTCAGCCGACGCCCTTCTTCCCATCCAACACCGCTTTCACGCATATACCTCTCAACTTTCATCCTTCCACCTCACTCTCCTACACTCCCTTAGTCGTTCTCTCGCTTCCCATACGTTCCGCAAGGCCGAACCATCTCAAGGTGTTCCTTATCACACTTTCGAGCACATTCACATCCACACCACACCACTCTCGTACTTCCTCATTTGTCCGTTTATCCCTTGTGTTGAGTTCGCCACACTTCTAGCGGCACCGAGGAGCGCGCCGCCCCTCATTCTGGGTGTAACTCCCACACACACTTCTCAAGTAATTAATTTCCATCGCTTTCACTCTTGATTTGTGTCTCTAACAACGTACATGCTTCACTTCCGTACGTCAATGTCGGGATTATCGCACTATCACGCACTTCTATGCTGACCACCTATTCCTTGTTATTACTTCAGCGTTCCTATAATCCTCTTCCTCTGTTGCATCCTCTCTCGCACTTCATCCTCCATACTCTTATCTTTACTCAAACACTGCCCAACTACCGGGTACTTAAATGAGCGGACCGTTCAACCTCACCTCAAACTCTGTGACTGCACCCCTTTCAAAGACCATAACCTTACTCTTCCCCGCATTTACCTTCAGATTCCATTTTTTCACACACTCTTCCAAACATATTTACCAGCCCCTGCAACCCCCACTCATTGTCACTCATTAAAACTGTATCATCGGCAAACAGCAGTACAGGCAACTTCCACTTATTTCCTTCCCTTATCAGCGGTACACCAACATCCAATGCTCTTCCTTGTATTTCTTTCATGACTGCATCCATATATACAGTATATTGAACAACCATGGGGTCATCACATACCCCTGCTTTAACCCAACATTCAGATCAAAGAACTCGCTCTGCTCATTCTTCATAATATGTACTGTCGCATTTGCACCCTCATATATAATCTTCACCGTTTTCAGCAACTTGCCAGCTACTGCCTATATTCTCAATACATTCCCCAGACCTTCTCTATCAACTATGTCGTAAGATTTCTCCCAGTTCATAAGACACCATATAATTTGTTTCCCTTTTCCAGATACTTCTCAACTACATATTTCATAGCAAAGATCTGGTCTACACACCCTCTTCTCTTCCTAAACCCACCCTGCTCATCACCTACCTATTGATCCGTCCTCGCTTATTATATAGGCATATATATATATATATATATATATTATATATATATATATATATATATATATATATATATATATATATATATATACCGGTATATGCTTTACAGTTAACTTAGTTAACTAAAATGCTTAGTATTACATGTATGCAAAATATGGATATTCGTTAAGGTAGGCCTACTATTAATTTGAGTTTAATCCTCATTGTCTTTCTAAACCTCTTCTGTATACATAACATTTTATTATAAATATAATTTGTAAGGATTTTTGTTCAAAGTATTCCATTGGTCATAAAGGTACGCCCTTCATATCAAGCAAGTTGGTAGGATTGTCACCTTGGCACCAATATACAACAGTAGAGGGTACCGGTACCACTTTCTTCACACCACAACCTACCTACAGTACATGTACAACATACCAATAAATCACTCAGCTTGTGTAACCTACTTACATCAAAGTGATATAATGCAATGACAATCACTCATAGTCTCTCTCTTTCCTATCATACTATCATTTTTGCCTCAGTCAGCAACCGAGGAGTGCTTATTACCGCTCGTCTCACTCTCGTTGTTATGCTTCTATTTGTTTGACTGAATCAGCCTAAAGAGTTGTCATAAGAGAGATAGAATAGCCAGGATAAGGGTTTGGAGCGGCTGGGTGATTCACAGCGTTAGACGGGAGCCATCGGTGCTTTGCAATGCTGGTTTCCAATTACATCATAACCACCTCACTCAGATAGTAAGGTCTGTGTGATCAGTGTACATAGCCTACGTTAATCTATGTAAATGCAAATATCTCTCTCTCTTTCTACCTTTCGTTGTTCCATACATCCTTTAATGGCCTCAGAGAGAGCTGCTTCACCCGAGTATGTCTGCTGCCAGAGTTTGATACACCAGGTTAGTCGAGGGGGCAGCTCTCTCCCCTGCAAAGCATGGCTATCAGCCACCGATTTCAGATGGTTGTCCAAGGCTCTCTTGAAGACTTCCGTTGGCACATCGATCAGGTTTCTCGCGTTCACTGGCATTTTGTTGAAGAGACTCGGACCCTTATTTTGTCAACCAGGAGTCCCTACTCCCTTCACTGTTTCTGGTGGGATGATACACTTCCTACCCCCCTGTCCCGTCAGTTCCATGATATAGTGTTGTGCAGGTTTGGTCCTAGACATCCAATAACTTTCCATGTGAAGATTATCAAGTATCTCTCTCTTCTGTTCCAGTGAATAGAGGTTAAGAGCCTTCAGCCGATCCCAGCAGTGATTTTTTTTTTACCGAACAGATGTGGGATGTGAAGCGTATTTGAACACTCTCTGTTTTGTATATTTCTCCGGCTTTGAGTGGAGATGTTAGCACACTGCAATACTCCAGCCATGGGATCACCAATGATATTGAAAAGCATTTCCATTGGCCGTTCTTCTCGTGTCTTGAAAGTGCGTAGTATCCTGCCTGTTAGTGTTCTCGCCTGATTTTGTTCTTGATCTGATTAATGTTCTTTGAAGGACATGTTTTCTGACATAATATTATTACCACAAGATCTTTAACATCTGATTTTCGTGGGATTGGTAGGAGTGACTCGGTTATGTACAGTAGGTTGTTCTTTTTCTTATTTATTTTGTATTTCCTCCATACCTTGTCAGCTGAAATTTCTCTTCATTAAATTTAATGTTATTCCCAGATTAAATTTGTTGTCATTTGCAAATGATGAGACAAAGCTGTGTTGTACATTAGCATCGATATCACTTATTAGTATTAGGAAGAGTAAGGGTGCCAACACTGTACCCTGGGGAACAGCTTTTAACCTCTGAACCTTCCAATACCACCTGATTTACTGCTACTGAATGTCTTTTATTAATGAAAAAATTATAGATCCATCTCCCCACCTTTCTTGTGATACCTTTTTCTTTCAGTTTATGTGTTATAATTCCATGATCACACTTATCAAATGTTTTGGCAAAATCTGTGTATATAACATCTACATTTCTATTCTCTTCGAGGGCATCTAGGACTTTGTCATAGTGTTCTAACCGCTGCAAGACACATAATCTTCCTGTGCTAAGCCTGTGTTGTCCTGTGTTGTGAAGCCTGTTTTTTTCCATATATGGAGATTTTCCTTGTAACACTCTTTCAAAGATTTTGGTGATGTGAGATGTTAATGCTACTGGGAGATAGTTTTTTGGCAAGGCCAAAAACTCCTTAGCGGAGTGGTGCAATTGTTTAATTTTTAAGGCTTTCTGGGATTTCTCCAGTATCTAGACTCTTTCTCCACATTATGGCTAGAGGTCTTGCTAGTGATGTTTGGCAGTTCTTGAACAGGACTGAGCTCCATAAATCTGGTCTTGGGGCTGAGTGGAAAGGCATGCTGTTAATTGCCCTCTCTATGTCAATTGGTCAAAGTTCTATATCTGATATATGGAAGAGGCTTCAAATGTTATCATCAATAAAGTAACTGCTTTGATTGTCAATGGTTTTAGATTGATCGGGGGAGACTGAACACGGTTTCATACTGTTTTTGCAGAAGTTCACTAATTTTTGTGTCATCTGTGGTGCAAGTACCATCATATTTAATGAGTGGGCCTATGCTCGACGATATTTGGGATTTTTCCTTTGCATATGCGATGAAGTACTTTGATTTTTCCCATATTTCTTGAGCAGCCTTGTTTTCTTGTTCTATTTGTTGTATTTGGTAGGATATTTGCAGCTTTTGTTCAATATCCTCTATCTCAGTTTTAATTTTGTTAATTTGCCTTTCTCGTAATCCGGCTTGGGATAGCCGATGTAGAGCCTTCTCCTTTCTCTGTCTTGCCTACCTGTACTTCTGCGCTTCTTTTTTCTCTCTGGAATGTGAGCAGCACACACGTTCTTAACTACTACCGTTACTAGGCTAAGGCATTCAAGGGTTGTTTTGTCTGCCATTTGAACTTGGCATTCAATGGATGTTTTGTCTGCCATTTGAACTTGGCATTCAAGGGATGTTTTGTCTGCCATTTGAACTTGGCATTCAAGGGATGTTTTGTCTGCCATTTGAACTTGGCATTCAAGGGTTGTTTTGTCTGCCATTTGAACTTGGCATTCAAGGGATGTTTTGTCTGCCATTTGAACTTGGCATTCAAGGGATGTTTTGTCTGCCATTTGAACTTGGCATTCTAGGGATGTTTTGTCTGCCATTTGAACTTTCCAGTCTATTTCCTCTATGTTCTGGTTTATGCTAGGCCAATAAATATGCTTATTATTAATGTTGTACTTACTGAATGGGCCAGTTTGTGATCTCTTTGTTGTGGCTTTGTGTAGGTACCGGTACTCAATGTTGGTTAGTACCTCAATTAGCCTATGGTTAGAATATGTAGTACGGTACTGGTATCTGATATGTTGGTATTGTGCACAATGTTTTCATTGTTTGAAAGATCATGTCTAGGACATTTTGACCTCAAGTTGATTCTGTAATGTGATGGTTTAAGTTGAACAGAGAACATACATTAAGTGGTGCTCTTGAGTGTGCATCACCATTTGTATTTGAGGTGTTAGGCATTAGTTGGTGTTCTACTTGCTTCCATTTGATATTAGGTCAAATTGAAATCCCCCAACCACAGGATATTAGGGGTTGGAGCCCCCAACCCTTCTAAAGCAGTTTTGATCTTATCCAGCTGGGTTTTGAACTCATGAAGTGAGGTATATGGAGGTCTGTACCGGACTGTACGTGAGGATAGCGGCCAGGTTTAGGCTTTATATTTTTACCCCCAGTATGTCTACCACCTCATTGAAGTGTTTTAAAGAGTCCTGTATGTACATAGCTACTCCTCCACATGTTATGTGTGTTCTGTCTAACCTGTATAGATTGTACCGTAGCCTGGGATCCATACTTTACTATTTTCGTGATTTTTAATATCGGTTTCAGTAAGGGCAGCAAGCATAGCATTCCCCTCTTCTAGTAGTCCCTGGATGAATGGGACCTTATTTGTTATAATGCCTTACCTTTGGATACCTTTGGATGTGTTCACCGCTCCTCTAGCGGCACCAAGGAGCGCGACGCCCCTCGTTATGGGTGGTGATTTGGTGCAGTAGACTGTTTGAAGCGACAGCTCGCTCCCTTGCGAGGATGGGCTCGTCTGGCACTTTTTGCAGTTCGACATCTAGGGCTCTCTTGAAGTTGTCTAACGAGATGTCCCGCATGTCTCTCACTCGCCGTGGGAGTTTGTTGAAGAGACGTGGGCCTCTGTGTGATAACCAGCCCTCTCGCAGAGAGCCCATAGCACCCCTGTTATTCATCCGGGGGATTTCGCATTCCCAGCCTCTCCTATCACTGAATTTCATGACTATCGGAGTATGTAGGTTTGGTTTGAAGACCTTGTAGGTGAGCATATATGAGGGGGAAGAGGCTGGGTATGTGTTTTGAGAAGGGTAGGGTCAGTGGAGGTTGTTGTAGCCGGTTCATATTCAGTTCCATCTTGTTGCCTAATGTTGGCACCTGGTGAATTGATCTGTCCCATAGCCGTAGGACCAGTAGAGGCGAAACAGATACTAAAGGAAGTAGGGGGAGTGTGGTGCAACGGGTGGTGGGGAGGGATACCTGTCCAAATTAGTATACCCTACCCTACCCTATCACCCCAAATTATACGTACCAGTGGGTGAACAATTACAGGGGAAGGTGAGGTTAACATTCAGGGGGACGGGGAAATATTGAGAGCGAGGTTATAGTGTCCATATATGTGGTGGTGGTGGAGTACTGACCAACGGACCTCTCACTGGGTACACACGTACACACACACACACACACACACACAGCGTATAATCGTATGCCAAAACCTGTCTATGTGCATCTTCCCTATATATTTATACAGGTGATTACCTAACCATTTAACCAATGCATAGAGGTGGTCTTGAGGATCATGACGTGATTTTGACAGTTTATTCTGGCTATAATTAGACGATTATATACAGTTTAGGAAGATATGTGGAAATTAAAAGGGTAAAGACGGTCTCATTAATCCCTCTGACCTCCATATGTCCTTCCTAATATTAAGAAAATCGTCTAACGATAGCCAGATTAAACTGCCAAAGCGTGTCATAATCCTCATGGGGGTATGAATTGCACAGGAGGCAGTGGCAGATGGGGGACAGACTTCGATTGTATTGCTTCGTTAATAATCTTACAACGTTCTACATTGGAGGTCTGCTACGGTATATACCTGATAACTTATTAATCCTTTCAGTACGGGGGATGTAGGCTACTATTAATTCTAATTTAGCTGGGTTTACACGATTTTATGCAGCTTAGGATGAATCTGGGGTACGTAGGCCTACTTAAGGGAAAATTGAGTTAAGTTTGCAGCCTTTTAATTCCTAGAGGTCCTTCCTCACCTAGATAACATCGTCTTATAATAGCAACCCGTACCGGTACTGATTGTGTTAAAGTCCAGACCACCTCCCTGCTGCTGTATTGGCTGTGTCATTAGTGGAGCTAGATAGCCGCTTCCATAGTCTCAAATACCGTCTCTAGCTATATAAATATATACTGTACATGTATGTATGTAGGTATGTATGTATGTATGTATGTATGAATGAATGTATGTATTTATGTATGAATATATGTACGGTACGTTATGTATACATTTGTATGTACCGGTATTTATCTATCACTCTATCTACAGTATATACCGGTATAATGTAATGAACCAATCTATACATACCGGTATGTTTATCAATTTATCTATCTGTTGTCCTCTCTCTCCTTGGCCTCTACCCTCTTTACCTTGGCCTTTATTCTGGCTCTCCCAAGTCCACCTTTTCGTAAATTACAATACATGTGATACTTGTCGATGTCAACAAAATGATCAACATATAATACCACTCTCTTTAATTAATGTAAGTGTTCTTATTGATAGCAATACATATGTTATGTTATTAAACCATTCAGAATCACTAAACATTTATATTTTGGTTTATTAGCCAAAATATAACCCTCCCCCCTTTAAAAAAAAATGTGTTTAATATACCGGTAGCTTAGGAAGGACTTAAACAATAAAAGGGATAAACACCACACTGGTCAAGCTCAGATGTGCACTTCAAAATATATAAAATCGTTTAACAATAGAAATGTTTAGAGTGCGTACTGAAAGAGATAAATATTTTAATATATCTCTCTCATATATACAGTATATACTGTATATACCCGGTATATATAAATCTATACTTTATACCGAATATATATATATATACATATTATCACCAAAACACATATTAACTTGCAAATAAACCTAATTAATTAAATAAATGAAACTAATGAATACATGTGGTATTCCAAAGATTCAAACCTACGATACTCACACCGAAATATATATACCGGTATATAATATACAGCAGAGAGAGAGAGAGAGAGAGAGAGAGAGAGAGAGAGAGAGAGAGAGAGAGAGAGAGAGAGAGAGAGAGAGAGAGAGAGAGAGAGAGAGAGAGAGAGAGAGAGAGAGAGAGAGAGAGAGAGTACAAAGGAAATCAAGCAACAGGTCTAGTGACCCTTCTAGGCTGCTTGTCCTCCAAAACACTGAGGATCAAGTGTCCAAACAGTGGTTTAGAGTGGGTAAGGGAACATTGGAAAGGGAACTAATGTCCATGGCAGGATTAGGAAGTTAGTAGGGGACACTTGGGTTAGTAACTGAGGGGAGGATAAAATAAAGTTATTCATTTACAAACGCAGTCAGTCGCGGGTTTGATGCGAGATATTTGTCTAGGCGGAGTTTAAATGAATCAACGGTGCTGCAGTCTATAACGTCTCGGGGAAGCCCATTCCGCAAGTTGACAACTCGATTGAAGAAGAAATTCTTAGATTCGTATGAGTTAAAAGATTTACCAATAATTTTGCAACCGTTTCCCCGCGTGTAATTAGATTGGTCGATAGTGAAGTACTTACTACAGTTCATATTGTCGATGCCTTTGATGATTTTGAACACTTGAATTAAGTCACCTCTTAATCTGCGCTGGGTTAAAGGAAATAGATTTAATTCTCTAAGACGCTCTGCTCTTCGTATGGTTTGTTCTTTAAGCTAGGTATCATTTTGGTAACTCTACGTTGAACTCGTTCTAGCTTGTTTATATCTTTTTGGTAATAAGGGAGAGAGAGAGAGAGAGAGAGACGTCTGAGGTAGATACTAACGGGAAGGCCGACACTATCAACAGTATTTCTACACCCCCCATTATATCTATCTCTATCTCTCTCTCTCTCTCTCTCTCTCTCTCTCTCTCTCTCTCTCATGTGTGAAAAAGTGTGTGGGTGTGTGGGTGTGTGGAGTTGCCTAGGTAGGCACGACAATTCGTGATTACTGTTTGTTTGTGTGTGTGTATGTGTATGTGTGCGTATGTGTGTGTGCGTGCGTGTATGTGTATGTGTGTGTGGAGTTGCCCAAGATCTATAGATCTTGGAGTTGCCTAGGTAAGCAAGACAATTCGTGATGACCGTGTGTAGCATGGTGTGTGTGTGTGTGTGTGTGTGTGTGTGTGTGTGTGTATGTGTGTGTGGAGTTGCCCAAGATCTATAGATCTTGGAGTTGCCTAGGTAAGCAAGACAATTCGTGATGACCGTGTGTAGCATGGTGTGTGTGTGTGTGTGTGTGTGTGTGTGTGTGTGTGTGTGTGTGTGTGTGAGCGTGCGTGTATGTGTATGTGTGTGAGGAGTTGCCCAAGATCTATAGATCTTGGAGTTGCCTAGGTAAGCAAGACAATTCGTGATGACCGTGTGTAGCATGGTGTGTGTGTGTGTGTGTGTGTGTGTGTGTGTGTGTGTGTGTGTGTGTGTGTGTGTGTGTGTGTGTGTGTGTGTGTGTGTGTGTGTGTGTATAATACAGTTTTGGTCAATAGTAATGTTATATCTTCACAGCTTCCATTTTAATTTCCTGCTTTGTTATGAGAACAAACTATCATTTAATCCAATACAACACTTGATAAAAAGATTGATAAAGGTTGATCATGTATATATATATATATTACGAAAACAAGACACGGCTTTCGAGTGACAATAGGCCATCGAACAAACAGAGAAACTCTCTTTACCCCTTACAATCAACCCCCAATTGTATTTCAGTGATAATGGTGATGTGGCGAATTGTAATGTGGTGAAATGTACTGAGAAGTTGCATGTTATCGTGTGGTCAAAATATGGTGATAATGGTGTGGTGAATGGTATGGTGTGGCGATAAATTGAATCATTACGTGATGATGCATGGTGTGGTGGCAAAATACGTGAAGGTAATAATGACGGAGCAGTGAAGTTGTATGCTATGGTATGGAGAAAATGTGGCGATGCAGTGAACGGTTTAATATTGTTGTGATGAAGGTATGGTGTGGTGAAATATATATACTGTATAATAATGTGGTGAAGGATGTGATGGTGAGTGATTAACGTATATGGTATGACTTGTGATGTGGTAAAGTGTGGTATCTAGAGAAGGTGTGGGTGGCTTGGTGAAGTGGTTAGGTGTGGTGGAGGATGTGGAGGTGACGAGGTGGAAGTCCGTCCATGATGCAGCATATTAGTAGTGGTTCAAGTGTAGTGATAGTGATGATCATTGGTGTAGTGGAATGGCAGAGATAATGTGGTAGTAAAGCGGTATATGTGGTAGCCATATTAGGACAGGCAGTGTGGTAGTTAGGTCTCATGTGGTATTGGTAGTGTGGTAGTTTGTGGTTATCCATGTGGTAGCTTGGTAGAGTTATGAGGTATTTTGTTTTGTCAGTGTGTTAGTTTATGTGAAAGTGAGATGTAAATATGGTAGTTACGTGGTACTAGTGAGACCGATATGTTGTTGTATAATAGTCAAGTGGCACTATATTAATATGGTAGTTATGTGGTACTAGTGAGACCGATATGTTGTTGTATAATAGTCAAGTGGCACTATATTAATATGGTAGTTATGTGGTACTAGTGAGACCGATATGTTGTTGTATAATAGTCAAGTGGCACTATATTAATATGGTAGTTATGTGGTACTAGTGAGACCGATATGTTGTTGTATAATAGTCAAGTGGCACTATTAATATGGTAGTTATGTGGTACTAGTGAGACCGATATGTTGTTGTATAATAGTCAAGTGGCACTATATTAATATGGTAGTTATGTGGTACTAGTGAGACCGATATGTTGTTGTATAATAGTCAAGTGGCACTATATTAATATGGTAGTTATGTGGTACTAGTGAGACTGATATGTTGTTGTATAATAGTCAAGTGGCACTATATTAATATGGTAGTTATGTGGTACTAGTGAGACCGATATGTTGTTGTATAATAGTCAAGTGGCACTATATTAATATGGTAGTTATGTGGTACTAGTGAGACCGATATGTTGTTGTATAATAGTCAAGTGGCACTATATTAATATGGTAGTTATGTGGTACCGTACTAGTGAGACCGATATGTTGTTGTATAATAGTCAAGTGGCACTATATTAATATGGTAGTTATGTGGTACTAGTGAGACCGATATGTTGTTGTATAATAGTCAAGTGGCACTATATTAATATGGTAGTTATGTGGTACCGTACTAGTGAGACCGATATGTTGTTGTATAATAGTCAAGTGGCACTATATTAATATGGTAGTTATGTGGTACTAGTGAGACCGATATGTTGTTGTATAATAGTCAAGTGGCACTATATTAATATGGTAGTTATGTGGTACCGTACTAGTGAGACCGATATGTTGTTGTATAATAGTCAAGTGGCACTATATTAATATGGTAGTTATGTGGTACTAGTGAGACCGATATGTTGTTGTATAATAGTCAAGTGGCACTATATTAATATGGTAGTTATGTGGTACTAGTGAGACCGATATGTTGTTGTATAATAGTCAAGTGGCACTATATTAATATGGTAGTTATGTGGTACTAGTGAGACCGATATGTTGTTGTATAATAGTCAAGTGGCACTATATTAATATGGTAGTTATGTGGTACTAGTGAGACCGATATGTTGTTGTATAATAGTCAAGTGGCACTATATTAATATGGTAGTTATGTGGTACTAGTGAGACCGATATGTTGTTGTATAATAGTCAAGTGGCACTATATTAATATGGTAGTTATGTGGTACCGTACTAGTGAGACCGATATGTTGTTGTATAATAGTCAAGTGGCACTATATTAATATGGTAGTTATGTGGTACTAGTGAGACCGATATGTTGTTGTATAATAGTCAAGTGGCACTATATTAATATGGTAGTTATGTGGTACCGTACTAGTGAGACCGATATGTTGTTGTATAATAGTCAAGTGGCACTATATTAATATGGTAGTTATGTGGTACTAGTGAGACCGATATGTTGTTGTATAATAGTCAAGTGGCACTATATTAATATGGTAGTTATGTGGTACTAGTGAGACCGATATGTTGTTGTATAATAGTCAAGTGGCACTATATTAATATGGTAGTTATGTGGTACCGTACTAGTGAGACCGATATGTTGTTGTATAATAGTCAAGTGGCACTATATTAATATTGAAAGTCTATTAGTTATAATTAGACCAGAAATCTTGACCACTAATGTGTATAACTAAAAGATAACTTAAGTAATCCAGTTATCCGGTAATATTTTTACCATTCGGAAAGACCCGTCCAGGAAATAGGTATAGAATTGTAAAGCTCATTTGCTCTGGCCCATTTTAAGTTAAAGAAGTTAGAGGTCAAGATGTCAGGGTTAATTATAGTTAATATACTTACAGTAATACCGTCAGGCAGTAGTCATATTATTTGAATGTGTTCGTAGTATTTATATGACAAGCCTACGAGGCCAAGTGGTTGTGTTATAATGCGATAATGTAGTGATATGATAGGCCTATGTGGCTATGTGTTCTATATAATACGGTAGATGTGGCAGGGTAGTCTAGAGATGTGGCACAGAGGTGGAAAACACGTACCGGTACAACTCCACCACCTCACCACCCACCCAACACCCACTCTCATCCAAGTTTTCACACACACACACACACACACACACACACACATCCATACTCACTTGCACACATAAATCAATAAAGGTATATACAGATAATAAGATAAAGGCATAGAAACATACATATACAAATATATGGCATGAGGGTGGAAGCGAGGTGGAAAAACGTCTGAACTCCACCTCACCCCACAACCACCCTCTGCTCCACACTATTACACACACACCCTATGCTCCACAATGAGCCACACGCACCTTTCACCTCCACATTCTTCCACCTGAACCTGGACCCAAGCGTCCTTCATGCACAGTGTATACGATAAGTGGCATAGCTTGGGTATAAATATGAATGGCAAGCAAAGAAGGGAGTTCAAGCTACAAAATATGGTACCGGTATCTCTCAAATAGCCTACACGTACTGGCATAGCCTATACTAATGTATTATATACCGTGTGTGTAAGTATGTACTATGTATGTATGTATGTCAAACATACCGGTATCTCTCAAATACACGTGGTGTAGTGGACTAAAGCATAGACTCTAGTCCTGACTGTCGATGGTTCAAGTCCGGCTGAGAGTATACACATTTAGTAGCTCACATGTATTTGTGAGATATACTTGATATTAACGACTCTCGTGTTTTGCTGGGCGATAATTACATGAAATATCTATAACCAGAGTAGTGTAGGGGTACTTGTAAGAATCTCTATAGGATATACTGAAATATGGATCCAACGATATGTGTTGTTTACTTGAAATACATTCTACAAGTAGGATTCCCCTTCACCTTAATATAAATAGGAATAGGTTAAGTATCCTTTTTCACGCCATGGTTTAGTGGATTAAAGCATGGACATTCGTCCTGACTGTCGGTCGTTCGAGTCCGGCTGAGAGTATAATATATACCGTATATATATATATGTTTTTATTATAGTTAAAATAAATTTATTAATTGTTTCTTTATTATCAAACTTTTCCAAATTTTCTCACTCTCCTTTTGACAATTCCCCACCCCCACACACACACACAGTTCCCCCCTCCTCCTACACCTACAGTTCACGGCTGATTTCCTTTCATTCAACACAATTACTTTCAATACACCCTACTTTCCTTTTTCACCCTCTCTCTCTCTCTCTCTCTCTCTCTCATTTACATCATGTATATTTGCGATTTGTGTGAGAGAGAGAGAGAGAGAGAGAGAGAGAGAGAGAGAGAGAGAGAGAGAGAGAGAGAGAGAGAGAGAGAGAGAGAGAGAGAGAGAGAGAGAGAGAGAGAGAGAGAGAGAGAGAGAGAGAGAGATTTACACGAATATCAATTAGAATACGAACCATCTGAGGCACGACCAGACTACTACGGAAACAAATAAGAGACTAACATAGGTTACATGGTACCGGGTATTGATTTTAACCGTGGAATAATAAACTGAAAAAAGAACCACCATGACAAAGAAAATTATGTAAAATAACAGACTAGACTAAAAACAGGAAGAGCAAGGAAGAGACAGGAAGGAGAGACAGTAGGAACAAACAAAGAGGATGCACCTGTCCTATACTGTACACCTGTCCCGGCTATACCCGTCTCTGACACCTGTTTCTCTTTCTCAGCCCGATCAATCCAACGAGGAGTTTTAACAATCTAATCAAAATACAAATACCTATAGACAACTATAATCAACTTAGTGCCTTTCCCAGTCAGCTAAACACACACACACACACACACACACACACACACACACACACACACACACACACTATCTCAAATAGCTCTTTCAAAGCAAATGAAGAATGCTTACCGCACATGAAATTCTAACTATAGACTATTTTTCTTAACCTGTCGAGTTCCTATCAGCTCCAAGTAATTCACCAGACACGAGAAGAACGGCCAATGATAACACTTTTCAAATCGTTGGTGATCCCACGACTGGAGTATTGCAGTGTGCTAACATCTCCACACAAAGCCGGGGAAATATACGAAATAGAGTGTTCAAAGAAGTTTCACGTCCCACATCAGCTCGGTAAAACATCTTCATTACTGGGATAGGCTGAAGGCTCTTAACTTATATTCACTGGAGCGAAGAAGAGAGATACTTGATAATTTACACATGGAAAGTTATCGAGGGTCTAGTGCCAAACCTTCACACCACAAAATCATGGAACTGGAGTGACAGAGGGGGTAGGTATTGTAACATCCCACCCCAAAAGTGTAGGGGAGCTCTGGACACACCGAGGGACTCCTGGTTGACAAACAGGGGACCGAGCCTCTTCAACAAAATGCCAGAGAACGTGAGAAACCTGATGGACGTGCCAACGGAAGTATTCAAAAAAGCCTTGGACAACCATCTCAAGTCGGTGCTTGATCAGCCATACTTCGCGGGGGGGGGGGGGGGGGGGAGAGCTGCCCTCTCGAATAGCCTGCTGCATCAAACATACTCGTTGGGAGCAACTCTCGCCGAGACGCTGAGGAGCCCGAAACAACTCGAGTAAACTCAAGTAAGTAAGCGCAGAGTGACCAAGTGCAAATTCGCCAGGATAAAACAAATGGACTACAACTCCAGGGGATTTCATTGTGATACGAAAGGCCTTTAGTAGTGGAATTTAACCGTTTTTTAAAGTCTACGTTTCTTACTACATTTTGATTCCCAATGTTATTATTTAACACGCATAAATTGTAATGTTGGACAGATTTGTGTTACAAAAACTTGTTCTGCCATTTACTTATAAAACTACAAGTACCAGTATCTTGTTAGGTTAGGTTAGTTTTGGTACAGTCGTGAGCACCAATAATAGTTTATCTACACAGGCTAAGTCTTTGAACAATTATAGAATTTGGAGTATATTCTAGCATGTATCATGTAGTTATTATCTATTTGTTATATTCTAGCATGTATCATGTAGTTATTATCTATTTGTTATATTCTAGCATGTATCATGTAGTTATTATCTATTTGTCTATCAGTTTGTGTTCTACAATTACGGTATTGAAATGTGTGTAACAACCTAATTGATGCTCACGAATGTGAGCATCTGGGAGTGCAACCGATGACTGAAAGACTGGCATAATAGTCCCCCTATATAAGGGGAAAGAGGAGTGTGTGGTAACCACCGAGGAATATGTCTTCTAAGCGTAGTAGGGAAGGTATACAGTAGGGTAGTGATTGAGAGAGTGAGAACGGAGAAATGGGTAGGCGACGAGCAGGGAGGTTTTAGGAAGGGAAGAGGATGTGTAGATCAGATTTTTACCCTGAATCGTGTTGTGGAGAAATATCTGGAGAAGAAACAAAAGGTGTATGTTGCCTTTATGGACTTGGAGAAGGCCTATGACAGAGTGGATAGAGAAGGTTTGTGGAAAGTACTTAGGATATACGGAGTAGATGGCAAGTTGCTGAAAGCAGTGAAGAGCATGTATGAGGGTGCAAAGGCGGCAGTACGTGTGGAGAGTGAGCAGAGCGAGTTCTTTGACCTGAATGTTGGTTTGAAACAGGGGTGTGTGATGTCCCCGTGGTTGTTTACTCTATATATGGATGGAGTCATGAAAGAAATACTGTCAAGAGCAGTGGATGTTGGTGTATCGCTGAAAAGGGAGGGAATTGAGTGGAAGCTACCTATACTGCTGTTTGCGGATGATACAGTTCTGATGAGTGATAATGAATGGGAGTTGCAGGGTCTGGTAAATGAGTTTGGAACAGTGTGCGAAAAACGGAATTTGAAGGTAAATGCGGGAAGAGCAAGGTTATGGTCTTCGAAAGGGGTGAAGTCACAGAGTGTGAGGTGAAGCTGAACGGTCAGGCTATGGAGATCGTCAACTCTTTTAAGTATCTGGGCAGCATGTTGAGTAAAGATGGGACTATGGATGAAGAAGTGCAGGAGAGGGTACAACAGGGGAAGAGGGTTGTAGGAACGCTGAAAGCAGTAACAAGAAATAGGGTGGTCAGTATGGAAGTGAAGAAGTCCTTGCATGACAGTGTGGTAATCCCGACACTGACTTATGGAAGCGAAGCATGGACGTTGGTTGAGAGACTCAGACCAAGAGTGAGAGCAGTGGAAATGAATTACTTAAGAAGTGCGTGCGGAGTTACATGGAGGGATAGACAGACTAATGAGGAAGTAAGAAGGAGGTGTGGTGTGGAGGTAGATGTGCTGGAAAGTGTGAAAAGGAACAACTTGAGATGGTTCGACCATATGGAATGTATGGAAAGCGAGAGAATGACTAAGAGGGTGTATGAGAGCGAGGTGGAGGGACAGAGAGGGAGAGGTAGACCGATAGAGAGGTGGAAGGATGGAGTGAGGAAGTATATGAACGAAGGCGGTGCTGGTTGGGGGGAGGGGCGTCGACTGACTGGGGGCGGTTCGTTCGTGGCCACCCCTTCGGGGATCACGGCGTCAGGCAATAGATAGATAGATAGATAGATACCTTAGATACCTTTAGATGTGTTCGCCGCTCTTCTAGCGGCACCAAGGAGCGCGACGCCCCTCGTTATGGGTGGTGATTTGGTGCAGTAGACTGTTTGAAGCGACAGCTCGCTCCCTTGCGAGGATGGGCTCGTCTGGCACTTTTTGCAGTTCGACATCTAGGGCTCTCTTGAAGTTGTCTAACGAGTTGTCCCTCATGTCTCTTACTCGCCGTGGGAGTTTGTTGAAGAGACGTGGGCCTCTGTGTGATAACCAGCCCTCTCGCAGAGAGCCCATAGCACCCCTGTTATTCATCCGGGGATTTCGCATTCCCAGCCTCTCCTATCACTGAATTTCATGACTATCGGAGTATGTAGGTTTGGTACTAAACCCTCTGCGATTTTCCACGTGTATATTATTAGGTAACGTTCTCTTCTACGTTCCAGTGAGTACAGATTCAGTGCTCTTAAACGCTCCCAATAGTGTAGATGTTTTATCGAACTTATATGCGAAGTGAAATTTCTTTGTACACTCTCTACGTCATTTATTTCACCTGCTTTGTATGGGGATGTTAATACGCTACAGTATTCAAGCCGCGGTAGCACTAGAGATTTGAAGAGCGTTATCATAGGCAATTCACTGCGTGTTTTAAAAGTACGCAGAATCCAACCCGTTAGACGTTTCGTCTAACGGGTTGGATTCTGCGTAGAATGTACTCTATCGATGCATATATTCCCAATGAACATATCAACAACAGTTATATTATTTATAAAGAAATTATAATAACCTTAGAACTGGAAATAACTTATAAATTATAATAACCTTAGAACTGGAAATAACTTATAAATTATAATATAACTTATAAATTATAATAACCTTAAAACTGGAAATAACTTATAAATTATAATAACCTTAGAACTGGAAATAACTTATAAATTATAATAACCTTAAAACTGGAAATAACTTATAAATTATAATAACCTTAGAACTGGAAATAACTTAAAACTGGAAATAACTTTTAAATTATAATAACCTTAGAACTGGAAATAACTTTCGTAAAATGTGAATATACCGGTACTGTATATGTCGATATTAATATATACCGTACTTTTGTTCTCGTAAAAATATAATAATTTTCTTGATGCCGTTACTCTCAAAACCCTGTAGCCTACATTTCTACACTATCAATTTAACTTAATCCTTTCAAGATAAAAGGACGGTTTCTTGCTTTTATTCTGGCTATAATTAAACGATTATATTCAGCTTAGGAAGGAATTGTGGGAGTCAGAGAGTTAATCTAGATAGATTTCACACTAATGATTCCTGGATGGCCTTCCAAACTTAGGGCAAAAACCGTCTACTCTAGCCTATGTTAGCCACAATGAAGTGAAACGATGTCCTTCAAGAATGAAAGGGTTCATCACATTTGTTTAAACCAAAACTCCAAATATAGCCATAGTAAAAAAAAAAATTTTTTTTTTATGTGAACCAAACAAATAATAACCAATATAATGTGGACAGGCCGACCCACACAAAGAACTCATTTGGTATTGGAATGTATTAAATTAACCTCCCGGGTAAATACACACTTTTTAATTTTAATATAACGAACTATAAACATTCCTGTGTGGTTAAACCGCAACCGTTATATCCACTATAATGCGCATGGAGATGTATAGACACACACACACACATGTATATATACTGTATATAGTATACAATATATAATATATATATATTGGGAGCGCTTAAGAGCACCGAATCTGTACTCACTGGAACGTAGAAGAGAACGTTACCTAATAATATACACATGGAAAATCGCAGAGGGTTTAGTACCAAACCTACATACTCCGATAGTCATGAAATTCAGTGATAGGAGAGGCTGGGAATGCGAAATCCCCCGGATGAATAACAGGGGTGCTATGGGCTCTCTGCGAGAGGGCTGGTTATCACACAGAGGCCCAAGTCTCTTCAACAAACTCCCACGGCGAGTAAGAGACATGAGGGACATCTCGTTAGACAACTTCAAGAGAGCCCTAGATGTCGAACTGCAAAAAGTGCCAGACGAGCCCATCCTCGCAAGGGAGCAAGCTGTCGCTTCAAACAGTCTACTGCACCAAATCACCACCCATAACGAGGGGCGTCGCGCTCCTTGGTGCCGCTAGAGGAGCGGCGAACACATCCAAAGGTATCAAAAGGTAAGGTATATATATATATATATATATATATATATATATATATATATATATATAGAGAGAGAGAGAGAGAGAGAGTGGTATGATGGTAGATGGGTGATTAAAAGACAGTTTTGTAGGTAGATAAGATATAAATAGATACATTACATTGATATTTAGATAGGTACCGGTAGGCAGTTAATTACATTCAGATAAATAGATAAATAAGTGGACACGTAGTAAATAGATAAACTGGTAGAAAGAGAGCTACGGTATAAAGAGAAAGTTATCGTGCTGAGCTTGTCATTGAGAAGGTTAAGAAAAGCTACAATCAATGAGATTTCGGTACAAAAATCGTTATTGCTCTCTCTCTCTCTCTCTCTCTCTCTCTCTCTCTCTCTCTCTCTCTCTCTCTCTCTCTCTCTCTCTCTCTCTCTCTCTCTCTCTCTCTCTCTCCCATCTCTTTCGCTCTCCCTCTCTATCTCTCTCTCCTCTCTCTCTCTCTCTCTCGCTCTCTCTCTTCTCATCTCTCTCTCTCTCTCTCTCTCTCTCTTCTCTCTCTCTCTCTTCTCTCTCTCTCTCTCTCTCTCTCTCTTTCTCTCTATCTCTCTCTCTCTCCTCTCTCTCTCTCGCTCTCTCTCTCTCTCTCTCTCTCTCTCTCTCTCTCTCTCCCCCTGCCTCCCTCCATCTCTCTCTCTCTCTCTCTCTCTCTCTCTCTCTCTCTCTCTCTCTCTCTCTCTCTCTCTCATTAAACAACAGCCCTCCGTTTCACTCTATTCCACACCATCTTTTCTACTGTTCTCCCAACCAACAAATTCACATCTCCGATCAAGTATCAGCATAAGATATACGTACCGGTATATACTTACAACTGATGAAAGAGCTTGAAAAGAGGCAGAAGACAGATAAATAGATATATAAACAAATCACTAAATAGATAGATAATTATCTACAAATATAGGTTGATGAAGAGAGAGAGAGAGAGAGAGAGGGGGGGGGGGGGGGAGGCACTAGAGAAAAATCGCAGGGGTCACGACCTCTCAGACAACAATGAGGTGGGAAGTGAAGTAAGACTGATAGATACACACTTGGGGCACAAGTGAAGTAAGACTGATAGATACACACTTGGGGCACAAGTATATACAGCGATAGATAATACATAAACAGTGACAGATAGATTTATAGCTACATAGATACCGGTACTGACAGGTAAATAAGTGAATTAGGTTTAGATAGATTGATAGATAGACAGGCAGAAAGAGTTAAACAGATACTGATAGGTAGGTGGGTAGATGAGATCAAGAAATAAGACAGACAAATATAGAGATAAAGATAGACAAATATATAAATAGATAGTATATATAGAGGCCTCATACATAATGTGATAGACACAAATTGATATATACACAGACAGTAGATTGATAGATAGACAGGAAGATACAAATATATATTGTGGCCCAGATAGATACATACACAGACAGATCAATAGTGAGATTCAGCTTGATAGATAATAGACACCACAGTTCGATAACAATAAAATAGTAATGACATAATTACATGCCCACCCCCATCACCAAGTATCAATAACCTACAAATCATACCTAATGGCACTCAATACTGTCTCAACAATGATATTAACTATATAGCCTATTCCCACCATCGTCCACAATCCATATTATATTCATATCAACAACGAAGGTGTCGCTAACTATATTTGGTTATAATGTACAGTCGGAGTCAATAATACTGAACACCCCTTTACGGTGAAACACCACTTTACGGTAAAGAAGAGATACAAAGCAAAAATATAATAACTGTAATCACCTTTTTTATTTTTATTTGTTTTTCAAAAAGTTTCGTCGATGTACGGTAACAGATTTGTTCCATCAAATATTGTTCAGAAAATCCTGACCACGACTGTACAACAGCGAGAATTAATGAACCGCATCTCTTTACAACACTTGATCAACAAAAACATCTTGTCATAGAAACCAATTAATGAACCGCATCTCTTTACAACACTTGATCAACAAAAACATCTTGTCATAGAAACCAATTTCATAGGTTTAAGGAGAGATCGGTCTATGGTTGAAAGGTAGGTAGTAGACCAGTCAAAGTAGGGCTGGACTTAGAACAAATTGTAATAGAAGGTTTTTTGGCTTTAACTTGTTTATTAGGTCCCTCTGATGAACATATAAAAAGTCTCCAACTTTTGGACACCGGGAAAGTGGTTAATTTGCATAAATTCAAGATGGCCGCCGTCCAAAGCTTCAATTTACAGATAACTTTTTTATAGGTCTATGGTTGGGTTGGGCTGGGAAGCCGTATGTCCGACTAAGTTTGTCCAATTGACCACTTGCGAGTTTCAGGCTATAAGGAAGTTGGAGCCGTAAACATCAATATTAAACAGAAATGCAAGAATAATGTACGCTTTTCTGATGGATAAATGGTATGTTGAATTGGGTTTTATGTATTTATAAATGTACTACGATCGTATTTTAGCTGGTAATTCTGCTAATATCGACGCCTACAACTCCAACTTCCTTATAGCCTGAAACTCGCAAATGGTCAATTGATGAATAATACGAGCCATAGCGGACTATCCAAAACTCCTGCCAGGGCCGATCAATATAATATACAATCCTTACTGTTTCTACCTGTTGATCTTGGATGGGGTCGTTGACCAAATGTAAGCTTTGGAATTACCTCAACAAGTATACACACTTCATTTCAAGTCACTTTGTACATGACTCCAACACAAAATCCCATGTGTGAAGTCGCCTATTATCAATATGGATATCCTTTAAGCCTAAGGGGAGATCCACTGAGATTTTATTCTTGACCCCTTTCTCCCTCATGTTAAGCCCAGTTGTTTTTTTGAAATGTTAAGACGTTCGCCCCAGTAATTTGGCGATTTTAAGAACTTTCGCACCATTTCTGTCAATTGTAAGACCTTTCGTGCCATGTGGGTGTCGATTTTTTCATAGCGAGCGATAGCGAGCCTGTAATTTAAGAGGAATTTTCTACCGAAAAATGTACACATTTATCGTGAAAGGGGGTCTAAGGAACAAACTAAATACCTCCCCTCAAAGATTCTGAGACTCCACCCATTTAGGAGTAGGCCTATGTGGGAATCTCACACACAACAGAGAACCAAATGTGTATATACTGTACTGTATAATTATGTAGGTGTCATATTCACTTTAATGTGTATATACTGTACTGTATAATTATGTAGGTGTCATATTCACTTTAATGTGTATATACTGTACTGTATATGTAGGTGTCATATTCACTTTAATGTGTATATACTGTACTGTATAATTATGTAGGTGTTATATTCACTTTAATGTGTATATACTGTACTGTATATGTAGGTGTTATATTCACTTTAATGAAAACTAATCTAAAAAAGGAGCTAGATAGACAGAAAAATAGATAAGTAGATATATAGCGAGAGAGAGAGAGAGAGAGAGAGAGAGATGGAAGTTTAAAGGAAACATTAGCATACGTATCAATTATCTATTAACTAACAAATTAGAAAGGAAATAATACTGTAGGTATAATGAATAACAGCCGGCGGGTGCCCAACTCCTGAAGTAGGGGAGCTATCCCCCCCGCCAAAGGCGGCTTTCTAGGGCCTTTCCTAGCTGATGCTGAGAGGATTGGGTTCTAATCATGTGGTGATGGGCTGGTCTATCAGAGTGAGAGCTGAGACGTATCTCTGCCATGAACCCCATAGCTTACTCTGACTGTTTCCTTTACTTATATATCTTCTAGATTCTCCTCAAGTGACGGCATCTTTTTCCGTGGATCGACCATCCCTAATGCTAACCTAAAAGTTGGCAAGATGGTGGAGCCAAAGCGTCACATTTTTCCCTTGCCCCTCAACTTTCCCTTCATAATTGCTGAGGGGCACAGGGCCTTGGGTGGGGTTTTGGTTTCCCGGGCGTTTCCACGCCCTCCTCAGCTCCCTGCCTTAGAGTGGCTTCGGTCACCTGGGTTTTGTTAGTGGTAAGCAGGGAGGGTTTTGTGGGGGCGCTCTATGGCCTTGGCCTTGCTCGGGACCTTGGGGCTGTTCGGCCAGGCAGCCTGGGGAACAACAACAACAACAACAACAGCTAAGAGCATCAGTGAGAGAGTTGAAGACACTATAATGAAGGTTGGTGAATACTAGTTAAGAGAATCAGAGAGTAGAAGACTGAGTGAATGGATGAATGAGTGAATGTGGAAGAGTACGGCTGAGTAAACATTGGTAATATGAGCAGCAGGAAGGTGTATAGAAGGGCTCTCTCTCTCTCTCTCTCTCTCTCTCTCTCTCTCCTACGCACACAATATCGTTACGCTTTCATCACAATTTTGGACACATAAATAATTCCACGCACAGATAATTCCACGTAACCATACACATGTACACAAAAATACACACACTCACGATCTCTCCCACACCCAAACACACGTGTATACGATGGACTGATCACATGGCACAAAATAACTGGTCATACATACATACAAACACTCAGTATATAAACACACACGATTCCTCACACACACACACAAACAATAACAATGGACTGATAGTATAACACTAAAAATAACTGGTCATACATACATACACTTAGTACATTAAAACACACATAGACACTATATATATCTCACTCACACAGAACACATACGTATAGACACAATGGGCTGATCACATGAAACGAAAAACACCATACGACACTCTAACCACCTTAACAAG
>CM064499.1:11441237-11550882 GCA_032716605.1 Paralithodes platypus | reverse complement strand
TGACCCCCCTCACCTAACCTAACCTACCATACACCAATTCTACCTTGACCCCCCTCACCTAACCTAACCTACCATAAACCAATTCTACCTTGACCCCCCTCACCTAACCTAACCTACCATAAACCAATTCTACCTTTACCCTCCTCACCTAACCTAACCTACCATAAACCAATTCTACCTTGACCCCCCTCACCTAACCTAACCTACCATAAACCAATTCTACCTTGACCCCCCTCACCTAACCTAACCTACCATAACCAATGTTTTTATATTGTGTTATTATATATTTTATATATGTATTATATATGTGTTAGGTTATTTATATACGTATGTTATTAATATTATATTTATACATTATATATGTGTTATGTGTTATTTATATATATATATTATATATATATTATATTATATATGTGTTATGTGTTATTATATATGTTATATATTTATTTATATATGTATTTTATATGTTATGTGATTAATGTTATATATTATTTATATGTTTATATGTGTTATGTGTTATTTATATATGTTATTATATATTATATTTATATATGTATTATTATATATGTGTTATGTGTTATTTATATATGTTATTATATATTATATTTATATATGTATTATTATATATGTGTTAGGTGTTATTTATATATTTATATGTACCGTATTATTCCCAGTATATACTGTATATTTGTTTTAGTTTGCTCCTAAGGCCTCTATCAAGCTTTAAAAAAAAAACATCCCCTAGATCCCCCTTCCAGATATATTTGTACAAAACATCCCCTAGATCCCCCTTCCAGATATATTTGTACATTTTTCGGTAGAAAAATGTCCCGGCGCCGAAGGCCGGTGCCTCCTAAATTACAGGCTCGCTATGGCTCGTCAGGGAAAACATCGACACCTAAATGGCAAAGGCCTTTATGTTGACAAAGAAATGGCCGAAAGTCTGAAAATGTGAAAACTAATGGGGCTAAACATGAAGGAGAAGGGGGTCATAAAAGAAAAAAATACTTGGGCTTATGTATATTGGCCGGGGATGTACGGTAATAGACCAACCACACAGTCACACACAATTATAAACATATGATCAGACAACACTCATGGACACTAAGCCTAATCGGGGCTTTTATAGGCTTTAACACTTCTATCATATAATTATTTTCATACTTGAATGCTACAAAAAAAAACAGAAGACTCAGCATCCTGATTAACATTCTAACTTTGACAATATTTTACAAATCCTTCATACATTGAATATAATCGCCGGTATAGGCTACATCTAGAATAAAGCAACCATATGGAGTGATATGGAGTTAAACAATGTAACCTATTATAACTCATCATACCCATACCCTACTTAATCTAACATACCTGCTACACTTAATAAAGCAACCATATGGAGTGATATGGAGTTAAACAATGTAACCTATTATAACTCATCATACCCATACCCTACTTAATCTAACATACCTGCTACACTTAATAAAGCAACCATATGGAGTGATATGGAGTTAAACAATGTAACCTATTATAACTCATCATACCCATACCCTACTTAATCTAACATACCTGCTACACTTAATAAAGCAACCATATGGAGTTAAACAATGTAACCTATTATAACTCATCATACCCATACCCTACTTAATCTAACATACCTGCTACATGTATGTAGAGTTCTATGGCTTCTATGGCCATATGGATATGGAGTCTGTTATCAGACTGTATTGTTGACTAAATGTATCCCCCGATGTTTTCAATAAACGTACTGTATAAAAGTGTGAGTAACTAAAGTGGTCCATATGTTATCAGACTGTATTGTTGACTAAAGGCAGCTGGGCTCTTGTTAAAGTTGTCACCAACGTTTGCACAATACATATTGAACCAATGGGGTGCTTTCCTGACTCAGACACTCCCGCCATATTAGACCACCTGGAATGTCATTTTGCATAAGGTACCGGTATTACGTTTATCAGTCATTAATCGTGTATCATAGCCAAGGTAATGCTCCATGGTTATACTTAGACTAAACTAATATATCTTTTGTTGAAGAGGTTCCATATATCTTCAGTGGTACTAGAGTCCCTCAGACGAGATTGGCTGTTTTATAAATCATAACCAGTCTTGTCTGAAGGACTCTACCATAGGTACAAACAAATATGGATCCTCCCTAATAAAATAAATATTAGCTGTGTTTAAGTATAACCTTACAGCACCTACCTTAGATATCATACACAACAAATGACTGAGTGTCTGAGTTGGGAAAGCACCCCATTCAGTACATGCTAATTATCAAGTGTATTTTTGTTATCATTAGGGGCTCTTATGTAGCTTTGGCTACCGGTATATCTCAAGGTATGAAAGTGGTAAAAACTGACTCAAACTCTTTGACTCCCATATTCCCTAAACTGAACAATAATCATGTAAAGATAACAAGATAACACTAGAGGGGCTCTCACCAGACCGCACACCTCCGCCTGCGCTGGCCGGTAATAATGTTCTTAATCTCAAAAATACAAAAAATAATGTTCTGCCCACAGCTCGCTAAAAGAAAAGTGCAGAGATTAAAATAACTAAAGTAATCAAACACCCCTGATGGTCACAAAGGTTTTTAACCCATTGGCTGCGGCCATGTTTGGGCTATTTAGGGCATATTCAGGCACTCCTGAATGATAAATCAAGCATCTGCATTAAATGAAGTGTATTCTGCCGAAAACTAGGCGAAAATAGCTTCAAAATGACACCAGAACGGACCGTATATGTGGTCTGGTTCACCCGCAGTGATCCCAGTGAAACGCGGGAACCCCGCTATTATGTAACACTCGCTCGCTTGGCTGCACTTATGAGAGAGACAGAGAGAGACTCGCCCGAGACACAGCCTAGCTCAGTGAGCTGCTCGGTGCTCTGAGGGTCGGAGGTGGGCCCCTCACGCTCCCACCCACTGACACTCGATTTTTACGTTTTTTACAGGCTTTTAAAGTCTGGAAATTGCTGTACCTTGCCAAAAACATTCCAGAACATCACCCGCAGTGAAAGGGTTAAGCGAGAGAGGGCAAATCGTGTCCTTGTGCACAAAAGGGTAAGAAAAGTCATCGTATACTGAAAAGGTTAACCATTAACAAAGAATCCCGTAACGACACAATAGGCCTACCGGTCTTCAAATTAATAATATTAACTATCATTAGTCGATTATATACAGCTTAGGAAGAACCTGCAGATGACAAAATGTTGATCGATATTAACGCTTGTATTCTTAACCCCTTCTGTACCGTCGACGCTTTTGAGCAGCTTAGGAACGATCTGTGGTAGTAAAAATGGTTAAGTGAGATAGTTCGAAGCCTGTTAATTGCTGGAGGTCCTTGTTTTAACTTAATAAAATCGTCTAATAGTAGCCAGAATATAACTAAAAAGATGATCTCGGTACAGAAGGGGTTAAACATACAATTCCCTTCGCAGCACCTGGTACCGTACTGAACAACTACTACAGTACTTGGTAAGGTCCCATTTGTTTTGGTTGAGTCTCTATTAATGCTCACTGACTGTATATTATCACAGAATCTAGTGTGTGGATTTTGTGTTGACCACCGCGCATTATCTGGATAGTCTACCCCACTTTAATGTTTGTTTGGTAAATGCAATACCGTGCGTAATATTTACTGTGTAGCCATGGTAACACACACACACACGTACAAACACACACACACACGTACATACAACACACACAACACATACTCACGGTATTACGGTTTCCAAACAAACAAATATAGCTCATGTGAACTATCTCCATCCCTTTCCAAATAGTGTCATTATCTGTGTTATCCCCGGAACAACAAGATACCACCATCAGTGAGGAGACCAACAGATACACTATATAATGTACTCGCTACTTACATAATCACTACAGTAATAGACTGATTGCACAACTCTTGTACATTAACTTATTACAAAAATACAATAATTGAACTACCGTAGTACCGTATGTTGTTTTCATTGTGAAGATGCGATTGTTTAACAACTGGCATTTACACTGACGGACAGGTTAATGTATCATATTACATACAGTACCGGTAGTAAGAACATTAAATTCATACATTAATCCCGATGTATATATTTGCATACCGTATTGAAAGACTCAGTAAAATCATTATTTTGATTAATAGTACCGGTACCGGTAATTTGATTTACTTTCTTACCTCCTCTCTGTCTGTAAAAACGTTCATTCTCTCTGGGAAACTTTTATACATTTCTAAGGGTATTTCCCATGTAGAGTCGGGGGAGAAAATCATGAAACACGCTTTACAAATTATATTTTACTAATTGTTTATCGTTTAAAATGACTGTAATCTACTCTTTAACACGCCTGATAAGATATTAACTATACAAATTTTGTTCAGGCATTTTATGAACTAATTTATTTTTAGACTTGAGAGAACGCGTACAATACCGTACGTACGGTAATTCAGACTTGAACATTACGTATATACCGGTATATATATATATATATACCGGTATATATATATATATATATATATATATATATATATATATATATATGTATATATATATATATATATATATTATACCTACTAACCCTTTTCCCCGTACACAGCATACATACCCACACATATCTAGGGTAGGGTACCGGTACTTCTATTCTCACCTAACCATTTATAAACGTTCTGATACCTACCAACTTCTGAATAAGGTACTCATTTACATACCTTACATACTCCAACACATCTATTCTGACCAACCTACTAAACTACCTACCACTCTCCCAGAACCTACCGTACTTACCAACCTTTCCAAAATATTAACATAGCCTACACTCTTAGCCTACAGACACACTCCAATTTCCACTTACCTGCAGTACTTACCTAACCCTTACTCAACATGTAGGCCTACCGTATTTATTTAACAAATACTGTGTGTCTACCAACACAGAGATGCTTCATTTATAATATACAAATATACTGTATATCAAACAAATACCATATACTATTACCTACTTACTTGCCTATATTATGATTTACCCGCATACTTACAGCCACCACAATTGTAGGCTAACCTAGTAACACATAAAGCAGTACCTATGTACACTTGTACAGTCGTCTGAAAAAGCTTGCTTTCTTTTCCGGGGACTAGGGTGTCAGGTGCAAGGTGGACGGATGAGAGCTATCCCTTCCGAATCCTCATCGTCCCATACTGAAACCCAAAAGGTTTAAAGGGAGGTGAAGGGGATAGCTCTCCACCGTGCAATGTTACTAGCACCTCAGTGACTCAGTCCCCGGAAAATGAAACGAACTTATTCTGACCACTGTACCAACCGTTTTATATAATTATATCCACCTACAGAGACATTCCAACTCCCACCTACCTGCCTTAGGGGTGCCTACCAATCAGACTATACCTACCATTACTAACTAACCTACACATTTAAAACACTCCCATTACCAACTACTTACGATACCGTACTAACCTACCTCCCATTCTACCTACATAATCAGTAAATGTTCCAGATATCCACTTAAAACCTATGGAAACACTCCCATTCTCACAAACGGAACGGTATCTACTAATCAATCTTCCACTGTCTTGTGGAAATATCAATGATTAGCTTTATCATGTAGAGAGATACCGGTAGTAGCTTCATATTTTTCCGATCAGCTGCTAAAGGCTTCAATTTGCCATCAGCTGGACAAACCCGACTATAGTTAAACAACATTGACCCATTTAGTATTCGAAGACGTCTTTCTTTATATTATTTTGACATTTTGTTAGGCGATTTTATTCAGCTTAAGAAAGAATTGTGGAAATCAGGGTTAATTAGGATATAATTTACTCCTTTAATTCCTTGGGGACCTTCCAAAACTGAATAAAATCGTGTTATACTTGCCAGAATAAACTGGTAAACAGCACCATCAGCCTCAAAGCGTTAATGTTAAGTTTGTTAACATCTGCCACTGTAATACATTCTGAACTACACTGTATATCATTATTATTTACTGTGACTGTGTAATGATCCAAACTGAAGTTGTAAAGTAATTAAAACACACTACTTATGGTTTATGGTAAGGATATTGAGGACAAAATTAATATTATGAACACAACACATGTTCTGCAAGACTCAACTAAAGTTTTCACAATGCGATATCAGTAACGTATCTGTCATTTATTTATCTGATGGTGAATTGTAATGTCACCATCTTAATACAGGTAACTCAGGAGTCAGGAATTTTGTCAGGTATTACGAATATTCTGTAGCCAAATAGGTTGCTAATTATGAGAACATGGCATTAATATGGTAAACTACTGACATATGTTCGTGAGCTCATGCGATTTTCTTTATACAAATATATCCATTTAGATTGATGTGCAGATCAAATCAACTATATATTAATAAATACATATTAAGTATGTATAAATATATAGCTGATTGATCTGAACATCAATATAAAGGGATACGGTATATCTACATATAGAAAATCGCAAGAGCTCACGAACATTTGTCAATAGCAACCAAATCTTCCATTAATTACCGTACCGTATCGATAAAGCAGGTGTTAAGGGATTCGGTGTGCAGCCGGGTGAAAACAATACTATAGGACTGCTGACCTTAATAACAGAGATCACCAAATACAGTAGGCTACATATAGAAGAGGGTGGACAAGGAGGGGGAGACGACCAGGAAAGGCAAGTAGGCTACCGGTAACGCAACCTCAACTCATCAAACACAAGTAGCCTACCGTACCAGTAAACCACCACCATCATACCTTAGTAGCTAGCGTAAGTGTGAGAAGGGTGCAGGGTGGTGGAGTTATGTATTATTCAACACCACCACTACTAACACACACACACACACACACACACACAGGAACCCGGAACAGGAGAGGAAAGTTGGGGCTATGAATTTTTAAGTATGGCCATGGAAAATTCTATATACCAACATGTAAAAGAGAAACCAAGAATAAGGGGAAGTGATCAACCGGCTAGATTGGACCTTCTCTTCACAAGAAGGGAGGAGGAGGTTCAAAGTATTCAGTACCTATGCCCACTAGGAAAAAGCGACCATGCAGTTCTCGACATAGACCTACTATTGAAGCATAAACTACCGTACCCAAGGAAAGGGAAAAGCACAAGGAAAATCACTGGATGTATTCCAGAACCGATTTCGCAGGACTACGGGATTTTTTCAAGTCACAAAATTGGGATCAAGTGTTATCTGAAAGTGAGGTAGACAAAAAACTCAAGGCATTCATGGAGATCTATGATACTGGTATAAAAACTTTTGTCCCAAAGTACATTAATAACAGAACAAAAGGAAATCGCAAAGAATGGTTTAATCGCGAATGTAGGCAAGCACAGGAAGCAAAACACAAAGCCTGGAAAAAGATTCAGAAGAAAACAGGCAAAAGTATAAAGAGGAGAGAAACAAATACACAGAAATGAGGAGGAGGTCAGAGGCAAACCATGAGAAAGGGATAGTGGAGAACTATGAAAAGAATAAAAACAAAAATCAAGTTTGTAAACGGCAAAAGGAAGATAAAACCCACAATCCTAAATATTAAAAGTGGAAACAGAATCATAGAAGATGATACAGAAATTGCGGAAGAACTAAATAGAAATTTTGCATCTGTATTTACAAAAGAAGGAGAATTCATTGCAGCAGAAAACAATGAGATAGGTATAGAGGAAATGCCGGAAGTCACATTTAACAGAGAAGAGCTCAGACAAAATGAGTAAGGTGGATCCAAACAAAGCCGCCGGACCGGAAGGAGTATCAGGCTGGATTATTAAAGAAAATGCCAAGGAACTGAGTATACCAATATATGATATAATGACCAAATCATTGGACACGGGGATAGTACCTACAGAATGGAAAAGAGTAACCATTATTCCTATATTTAAGGGAGGAAGCAGAGATAAACCACTGAATTATAGACCTGTATCACTATTGAGCATTCTCATGAAGATTCTGGAAGGATTAATAAGGGACAAATGGGTGAACTACCTGGAATCCAAAAGATTAATTACTGACCGACAATTTGGATTCAGAGGAGGCAGATCATGTGTAAGCAACTTGTTGAGTTTTTACTCTAGAGTAATAAACACAGTGTACCAGAGGGAAGGATGGGTAGACTGTGCCTACCTAGACTTTAAAAAGGCATTTGACAAAGTTCCACACAAGAGATTACTGTGGAAATTAAAACATGAGGGAAAAGTAGGCGACAAACTGCTGAAATGAATGGAGAGCTACCTTAGCGAAAGACAGATGAGAACAACAGTAAAGGCCGCGTCATACAGAACTCGAATCCACCAGAACCCACGGGAATCGAACTTTTCACCGGAATTGACGAGAATTACGCGGCCTTAATCGAGTGTGACTTCAGAGTAGAATGCGACCCGTCAATGACCGGAATGTAACTCGATAGACTCGAATGTAACCCAAATATGAGTCGATGTTAACCAGTAAGTGACTCGAAGGAAACCGGATGTGGAAAGAAAACTATTCGATCCCAAGTCGAATGCAACTCGAATGACCAGAATGAGACCGGAATGTCAGTCTATCATGACCAGAATTACATGAAGTTAAGTCGAACGCAAGTGGAACTAAGTTGAACGTAAGTGGAACGTGACTCGAATAGGCAGGTGACTCGATGAGGAACCTTTGAGTATATAAAGGGAGGATTGGTTCACAGGCACACCAGTAGTATGTGGACATAAATGTTAAGTTATCTGTTCAATACCTTTGCATTAAAATTTACCCAGGTCATGTCATTTATTTTATTCAAGTTAATTGGTTCATAAATGTGCAATTTATATGATATTACGATCATGTTTGCATGTGACCTAAAAGTGTCCAAAGAAATTTTATTCCAATGACATTATACCACACTACACTCGATGGCATTTTATAAGTTTCCAAGTCTTTTCATAGATCTCTTGTAGACATAATTGCTATGACATGTACCATACACAATTTGAACCCAATTTTATAAGTGTCAAAAGATTTCTAAGTTCTCTCTTCAATATAATTGCAATGACATATAATTGTTTGTAAGTATCGAAAATATTAAACTTCTCTGTTGAATATACCTGCAACGCCATATAGGCCACACAATTTAAGCCCAATTTTCTAAGTGTGTGGACATAAATGTCAAGTTCTCTGTTCAATACATTTGCATTAACATATACCCATGTCATGTCTTTCCTTTGATTCAAGTTAAATTGTTCATAATCTTCTATTTATAAGATATTGGTATCATGTTTGCATCTTACCTGCTCGATCACATATTTCTACTTATATACGTGTATATATATACCTTCTAGTTGGATTCCACTTGTATTCTAGTACTTCTAGTCATGTTCGAGTCGACATCCAGTGTACACTCGATACATCAAGCAAGTATGCAGTTATCTACCAGTCATATTCTTCTTAATTCGGGTTATATTCAACTCTCATTCCATTACATTCAATTTTAAAGTGGAATAATCAACTTGACTTCCGGTCATTATCGAGTGGCATCGAGTTACATTCAAGTAATTCGAGTCAGCATCGACTATAAAAATTACATCAGAACATGACCAGAATAGGTAGAATGCGACTGCAATGCGACTCGAATGTAACTCGATAATTTTTAACGTTTTTTTCACTCGATAAATCATAGAAAGTTAAAGGCCGCGTCATACAGAACTCGAATCCACCAGAACCCACTGGAATCGAACTTTTCACCGGAATTGACGAGAATTATGCGGCCTTAATCGAGTGTGACTTCAGAGTAGAATGCGACCCGTCAATGACCGGAATGTAACTCGAACGTAACTCGATGGACTCGAATGTAACCCAAATATGAGTAGATGTTAACCGGATGTGGAAAGAAGACTATTCGATCCCAAGTCGAATGCAACTCGAATGACCAGAATGAGACCGGAATGTCAGTATATCATGACCAGAATTACATGAAGTTAAGTCGAACGTAAGTGGAACTAAGTTGAACGTAACTCGAACGTAAGTGGAACGTGACTCGAATAGGCAGAAGGTGACTCGATGAGGAACCTTTGAGTATATAAAGGGAGGATTGGTTCACAGGCACACCAGTAGTAACAGGGCACTCACCACGCCAACATAAGCACCCGGGCGGGGATGAGACATTTGGGCAAGTCTCCTAACGGTGTAGCCTCTGTTCACCTAGCAGTATAAATAGGAACCTGGTATAAGTGGACGAAGTTGTGACGTCCCATCTGGGGTTGGTGATCGGTTACAAGGTGAGATGGGTATCGTACTGGTCAACCTAAGCCTTCGGGTGAGACTGGTACCGTACAGATTTACCCTAAGCCTTCGTATCCAGATGTCGCCAATTGGCTAAAATACAGACTACACACACATCCACAGCCATTCCAACGATACATAAAAACACTTAACATGCATTTCACGCAATACATTCCCAGTTAAGGAGGCGCGATAATAATGAGCTTAGCTCGCATTGCGTGGATTCCCCTTGACGAACAAGTAATGAGTAACACACGTACGCGGGGGTGGGGGGGGGGGTGGAGATAGGGTTTTTCTGGACCCCCTTCTCCCTCATGTTTAGCCCCATTAGTTTTTGAGATGTTATGACGTTCATTCCATTAGTTTGGCGGTTATAAAACAAATTGCCCTATTTCTTTGTTAATATTAAGACCTTTCGTGCCATTTAGGCATAGGTTTATTTCCTGGCGAGCGATAGCGATCCTATAACTTTAGGAGCTGGCCATCGGCTGGGACACTTTTCTACCGAAAAATGTACAAATTAATCTCGAATTGAGTGTGTTTTTTAAGCTTTGATGGATGTCTAGCGAAGAAAGTAAAAACAAAAAAAAATATATAGGCTAAATAAAAAATTGACCAAAAAGTAACCCTACCCCCTTAACTCACACAGCTGGGGTGAAGGAAGAACACTTTTCATTGGTAGACACAACTGAGGGGAAGCCGGAGTTAAGGTGTGGAGAGTTAGATGAGTAAGTTTGATTCCAGGTACTACTTGAAATACAATGGCCTCGTATAGGGCAGATTTTATATTTATTTATTATTATTTTTGTTTTGTTTTTCTCAATCCGTTATATATTTGGGGCCGCACCTAGTCGAGTTATATTCTGGTTGTATTCCAGTTACCTTCTAGTTGGATTCCACTTGTATTCTAGTACTTCTAGTCATGTTCGAGTCGACATCCAGTGTACACTCGATACATCAAGCAAGTATGCAGTCATCTACCAGACATATTCTAGTCGGCATCCAGTTGTATTCTTCTTAATTCGAGTTATATTCAACTCTCATTCCATTACATTCAATTTTAAAGTGGAATAATCAACTTGTCATCCAGTTGACTTCCGGTCATTATCGAGTGGCATCGAGTTACATTCAAGTAATTCGAGTCTCGACTATAAAAATTACATCAGAACATGACCAGAATAGGTAGAATGCGACCAGGATACGACTAGAATGTAACTCGATAATTTTTAACGGTTTTTCACTCGATAAATCGTAGAAAGTTAACGCATGCACTAACTTTTTGCTCACTCACTCGATCAATCGAGTGACGACTAGAACATCACTCGAAACACAAGAATAGACAAGAATCTAACTAGAACACTTACAAGAATAGACCAGAATGGGGAAGAAGTGGCTAAAATTTGAATTTTTGAATTCATTCCGGTGGGTTCTGGTGGATTCGAGTTCTGTATGACGCGGCCTTAACGCATGCACTAACTTTTTGCTCACTCACTCGATCAATCGAGTGACGACTAGAACATCACTCGAATCACAATAATAGACAAGAATCTAACCAGAACACGTACAAGAATAGACCAGAATCGGGAAGAAGTGGCTAAAATTTGAATTTTTGAATTCATTCTGGTGGGTTCTGGTGGATTCGAGTTCTGTATGACACGGCCTTAAGGGGGAAATCGTCAAACTGGACTCAAATTACGAGTGGAGTACCACAAAGATCTGTCCTAGCCCCAATCATGTTTTTAATATTTGTAAATGACTTACCTGAGGGACTAACAAGCTACATGAGCATGTTTGCGGACGATGCTAAGCTGCTTAAAACGATCAGAACCCAGGAGGATTGCCTCGACCTCCAATCAGATTTGCAAAAGATCCATGAATGGAGCATCAAATGGAATATGGAGTTCAATGCAGGAAAATGTAAGACTCTAGAAATGGGTAAAAGCAAGTACAGACCTAGAAGAGATTATACACTAGGAAACGAAGTGATTCCCAAAGCAGAAAAAGAAAAAGACTTGGGGATAGAATTTAAGGATAACATGTCTCCGGAAAGCCACGTAAATAAGATAGTGAGAGAATCACTAGCACTATTGGCAAATATCAGGATGTCTTTCAATTATTTTAATGAAAACACCATGAAACAAATAATAACGGCAATAATAAGACCCAGGATGGAATATGCATCTGTAGTGTGGTCCCCTCACATGAAGAAACATATCCACAAAATTGAGAGGGTACAGAGAGCAGCTACGAGGATGATCCCAAGTTTGGAAAATTTGGAGTACCAAGAGAGGCTCGAGAGATTGAATCTACCTACACTGGAACAGAGAAGGAAACGAGGACAGCAAATTCAGATATACAAATGTGTTAGAGGTATTGGACAAAATCGACCAAGAAAACTTCATAGAGAGGGATGGAGGTGAGAGAACAAGAGGTCACAGCTGCAAATTGAAAGTGCCTAATAGTAAATCCGATCTGAAAAGTAAAAGATTTCCTACCAACTCGATTAGTGGGTGGAACAAATTGCCAGCCGAAGTAGTGTCTGCACCATCAGTGCATAGTTTCAAAGCACGGTATGACAAACATATCTTCGGAGGCGGGAATTAACGAGCATGCTCACTCCCGCAAATACAACTAGTGTAACTACACACACACACACACACTAGTACACATTCCTAAGCATTAACACACATACAAATACATACAATAAAATACTAACCTGCACAAACATATACAAATAACTTACATTGCTAGGTTACACACACACTCGTTCATAAGACACACACACACATGAATAAACCATGCAACAGTCACACACACAAAGCTTCCATACTGTATACATACCACTCATATTCTCTCTCGCTCTCTCTCTCTCACACACACTAGTGAGAATTTGTAGACAGTGAGGCTACACAGACACCACAGATAATCTTCACATTCACAAAAACTACATACATCCACTCTAAACCACATAGGCTACTCTCTCTCTCGTGGTGTGTGTCTGGTAGCCTAATAATAATCTATCTATCTATCTATTGCCAGACGCATTTCTCCCCTGGGGGTGGCCATACACAAAATTCCCAGAAGCAAACCTATCCCCTGTAAGAGGGACAACCCATGCCAGTTTACTGAAGGACTTACAGGATTGACCACTCAATTTAGGGTCCGTCTGACTCCGAGGCCTTTATGTATTTGGTAATTCTGCATAACTACTACTCCTGTTATTTTAGGTTTTATTTATTTTCTTTATGTATTTTAATGCATTGTAAGTGTGTATTTTATTGTTAGAAGTGCGGAAAGCACTTTTTATTAGCATTTGCATTGTTAATTGTAATTATTCAGATACCCCAACAATCTAGGAGTTTACTCAATTTAGTCAACTTTGAAAAGACATTAGCCTAACCTAACAACCTTACCTAACCTATCCTAGTATTATGGGTGGGGGCTGCTGCCCCCACACCCCCGCTGATTAGGTATTAAAACTATACAAAATTGATGGGATAAAGTCTATGGTATTTACTCAGCAATCTTCAGCTTTGGCTGTCAATAACAGGAAAGTACCATTACAAATGTACCGACTTCTTGTAGGTTAAGCTCCACTCTGATTGGCTACTAAACATCGGGGAGGAGCCTCCAAGGAGGCTAGAATGTAACAAAGTGTCCTGGACTTGCTGTACAAAAATAACTCTGATAATGTTATAGGGGAGTGAAAATCAAATTGTCAAAATAAGAAAAGTAGCGCTTATGCTTATCCGCACATCAGTAAGGTCCCCTGAGTAAGGTAAAAGCAAAAAAAAAAAAATCCACGAGACAGGAATCCCGTAATCGAGGAGTAGTTGTTCTGCAGAATAGCCGTCGCGGGTTCCAGCCCCACTAAGTGTATAGCCTAATATATAGCCTATGGTAAATATGTAGGAGACGCAACAATATAGGTAACAAATTTATAATGGTAGTCTTGGGTTCCTATCATCATATGCTTCATTGTTATATAATTTTTATCCCCGGGAAAAAAATATCTTGGGATTTTTATATTTTTTTTTCTTAGATTTTTTTTTCATTAACCTAACCAAAAAACATAACCTAACCTAAATATATTTGGGTTAAGTTAATGAAAAAAAAAAAATAATAAAAATCCTAAGATTTGTTTTCCCCGAGGATAAACATTATATAGCAATGAAGCATATGATGATAGGAACACAAAACTGATATTAGAAATTTACCTATATTGTTGCGTCTCCTACATATTGACCCAGTTGCATAAGGTGAATTAATTACTGCATAGCATGCAACTCTCCTAATTCAATAATACGATCATTACGATGTTCATTTTAATTATATAATCTCGATATGAACGGAACTTTTGCAGATAACTGTGCAGTACTTACATTTGCTTGGCACAATACCCAACCATGATACACACGGGGAAGTGAAGCTCTACAATATTTAGGAACATTCACCCGCTTAGTGTGGTATGACAAATATTTCCGGTAATATTCTACAAGTGGCTTCTCAAAGATTTGAAATAGGGCCTAATCGTATTCAATTAATTCAACTCCCAACACCAAACACCCTCAAATAAAATTAATTAAAGCATGTGATCCTCCCGGGACCCGGGATTCGAACCTGTGATAACACATAGGCCTACATAACTTAAACACTAACCATTACACCATCAAGGCAGTTAAAGGTTCAGCACAATACCACGATAAATATCCATTTCTCGATTACTGGATATCAATCATGTACTGGACCCAACTGGACTATGAATATCGTAATGCTTATGTAAGAGGAAAGAACAAATTACGGGGCGCAAATATCAAAGGATTGACCTCACATTCGTTCAAAACAAATTAAAGCACATTGGACAAAATGGATATGCATGAATTTTTAACCTTAAACCCTTTTGACAAGCCACCTGCAAACAAGACAATAAGTAAATGATAACGCTGTAGGCTACAACTTAATCTTTAAAGTTTTCCCTGTTGGGAAATTCACACTTTTCCCGAAAGCAATAGCCTAGTTAAAACTCCAGGCATCGAAAGTTCGAAACAGTAATACAAATTCACAACCCCCCCACACAATCATAGTAACCACAAATTCACAACACAGACAAAGTCTATATTAGCCCTGTTTAATACATAATACAATACAATTTACTTCACTATCAAAAGATTAAAATCTACTAATAGGGTAGGTATCCACAGTAAAAAGACCACGCCAAAACACACTAGCCTAACCTCCACAACCTCACTACAGAATAGCACACCAAACCACAACAAAATCAACTGTCAATATAACACCAATAATACGATACCTGTTACTAAACGGAGGAACCAAACAGAAGGATCTCATAACCATATAATTGGACGGGTTGTTACTTGTTTGAGTCAGAAAATGGAGTTGCATCCTACCAAAGCAACTTGACTGGAGGTCGCGAATCCGCCTACGATCACTGGGGTATTCATTTTCAGTACCGTAATTCTTTGGATGAAATTGCACTAAAAGTCAGTTGTCAGTTGCTCTTTATATTATTACACACACCGTCATAGGCCTATAACTACATTAAATTATGGAAAACGTAATAACGAATGCTGATAAACTAAAGGATATATTCCTAAACATTACCACTCAGGAGTATTTCGAGTTATTTAATGAAATTTTATAGTAGCCTAATTGTTCTTATAAAATTGAGTGATATAAAAATATTTTTCATAAATTAACATTCATTTATGTAGTGTTCGTATGTCCATTTGTTTAACTATATCAATGTAATTTGTTTTCTGTTCCACCATTACAAAGTATAATTTGTCGTTATCACAGCTTCCACACATATGACACATTGCAGTATTGTTTATCTTTGTCATCATTGTTATCGATATCAACGCTATAAACAGATTGTTATGAAGCACACAATACCGCGTGACCTCACCATGGGAAGGTCATGAGCCGCCGAGAGGGGAGGCAAAGCGAGAGGAAAGAGTAGATGAAGGGAGCTCAACGGTACACCTCCGCTCCCCCTCGAGTCACAACCAACACTGACAGCTGCCTGAGCATTCTTTTGCTTGCCCCGCCCCCGTGGTACCCTCACAGTCCCTCAGTCCCTCACCTCCAGGCCATCTATAGGCTGAAATAATAACTACCGGTACCTTGGGCGCCATGTTGCAAAAATGTGAAAATTTTACTGCCATAATCCCAAGCAAGCGGGAAGGGTGCAGTGAATCATATCACTCGAATACTAAACAATTGGGTAATTATGGCATATCAATGGATACCACATCTTTTTATATCAACACATACATTTGTTTTTTAATTATTATTATCATTATTATCATATTTTTTTTTTTTTGGTGGTACAAGTTTGTACTATAACTGTAAGTGGCAATAAACATAATATATTAATGTTTACATAATGTTCAGCAAACGTGTAATATATACATTATTATACAATAACACATATCCATTATGGTGACTACTATGATAAAATATTGCTATTAATTCACCCCATAGATGATACAACCCAACCATCCCCTGCCATTACACCCCCCCCCCCTTACCCCATCATCCTACTACCTCCATGATAGTCCATCCGCCCCCCCCCCCCCCCCCACACACACACAACCTCTCTCTCCCCCTCCATTTCAATCGCCACTTGATTCCTTACTAATCCACTTAAACGTGATGGCCACATTTGTATATTTTTTATTCTGGATATTATTCAATTATGTTATTCAATTTAGGAGTCTCTAAGGGAGACCAGGGTTAATTGAGACGAGTTGCAGCACTTTGGTTCCTCGAGGACCTTCTCAAGAATAATACAATCGTCTAGTATTGCGAGAATACTATAAAAAGCGTCACTGCACTGCATGGGCTATCAAGTAAAAACATATCCAAAACACTATTATATTGAAAATTGTACCAAAATATTTATTCATTATCTTGTAAGATGGTACTGTACCGATTACCAAGGCGGCCCATGGACCACATACTAGCACCCTTACATACCCCTCTCTATTACCAAGGCGGCCCATGGACCACATACTAGCACCCTTACATACCCCTCTCTATTACCAAGGCGGCCCATGGACCACATACTAGCACCCTTACATACCCCTCTCTATTACCAAGGCGGCCCATGGACCACATACTAGCACCCTTACATACCCCTCTCTATTCATTTCAATAACCAGTAAACCTATGATACCGGTACTCAAAAACAACGCAAAGAGTTGAATATATATATATATATATATATATATATATATATATATATATATATATATATATACTGTATATAGACTGCCGTGGTGTAGTTGATTAAAGCATCGGCTATCGTCTGACGGTCGACGGTTCGAACCCCACTGAGAGCTTGGAAATATATATATATATATATACTGTATATATATACCGGGTATATATATACTGTATAATTATATATATAGATAGATAGATAGATAGATATATATAATATATATATATATATATATATAGAGAGAGAGAGAGAGAGAGAGAGAGATGTATAGATAGATAGATAAATTATATGCAATATATTTTAAATATATATATATATATATATACCGGACAATTATGTTACAGTCGGACTATGAAACGAGTCATTTCGTGAAATGACTTAACATTTTAGTCAGTCTGTGAAATGACTGGTTACTAACCTAGCAGGGTTGGTTTAGGTCAGGTTAGGATAGGATATATTTATCTCCACCAATTATTTATGAAATGAAGTAAATTGTTGACACAATGACACGCCTCAATCTGCTTGTCACGAGCTTGAAGGCAACTGTGTATGTGTGTCCCCCTATTCCATCACCCCGTATAGCAGACTGCCCTTTTGGATACATTTTAGGTTAGGTTGAATGTTAGGCTAGGGTAGGTTAGGTTATTTTGATAGCCAACATTATATTTTCATCTAGCAGTTTAACATATTACCCTTTTAGATAACTGTTAATTTATATTAAAGGTTAGATTGGTGTTGTTATAATAACTAACATACAGTACCGTACATTAAACAAACAATCCTACCAACAAATATCATCCCTGGCGACATGCTTACGTCAATATAGAAATCAATAGCCCAACACACCATCTGTAAAATATGAGGAAAAATAGCAAAATAACAAGTAGAAGTGCTAAAAATAGGGTCTGCGTCTGTAATGGACTGGGACCGTTCTAGCAATAGAACCGCCCCCCTCCTCTTCCAGGAAACCGGTTTACCCCCCTCTCACACACACACACACAAGCTTTTCCTACCTAGTATCTATTGTACCGTTCTTTCCCAATCTATGTTTTCCCTTTCCTCTCCTTTTAAAACCTCCCCTTTTTTGTGGGTACTCAAGCTATCTCTCCACATTTTACGGTCGTTTGTGCTCTTGTTGGTACTTGAGATGGCCTTTCACTTCAGGCTATTTCAATCCATCCCTACATGCATCCATCTACCAATCAATCCATCTGATAGTCATGTATCAATCCACCCATACCTCTATCTATCCATCCATTCATCTATCCATCCCTCTATCCATCCATTCATCTATCCATCCATCCATCCATCCATCCACCCATCCTTCTATCAATCCACCCATCCTTCTATCAATCCACCCATACATCTATCTATCCATCCCTCCATCCATCCATTCATCTATCCATCCATCCATCTATCAATCCACCCATCCTTCTATCAATCCACCCATCCTTCTATCAATCCACCCATACATCTATCTATCCATCCATTCATCTATCCATCCCTCCATCCATCCATCCATCCATCTATCAATCCACCCATCCTTCTATCAATCCACCCATCCTTCTATCAATCCACCCATCCTTCTATCAATCCACCCATACATCTATCTATCCATCCATTCATCTATCCATCCCTCCATCCATCTATCCATCCATCCATCCATCCATCTATCAATCCACCCATCCTTCTATCAATCCACCCATCCTTCTATCAATCCACCCATACATCTATCTATCCATCCCTCCATCCATCCATTCATCTATCCATCCATCCATCTATCAATCCACCCATCCTTCTATCAATCCACCCATCCTTCTATCAATCCACCCATCCTTCTATCAATCCACCCATACATCTATCTATCCATCCATTCATCTATCCATCCCTCCATCCATCCATCTATCAATCCACCCATCCTTCTATCAATCCACCCATCCTTCTATCAATCCACCCATCCTTCTAGCAATCCACCCATACATCTATCTATCCATCCATCCATTCATCTATCCATCCCTCCATCCATCCATACATCTATCAATCCATCCATCCTTCTATCAATCCACCCACCCACTGGTCTCTCCATCTTATCAATCCACCCATACTTCTATTCATCCATCCCTTGATCCATGTATTGTCCATTTAGCTATTCGCTATATAAATGTAGGATGACCAGAAGACCCCTCAAAAGGCAATACTGTTCGATGCCACTATTTATTCGCTATATAAATGTAGGATGACCAGAAGACCCCTCAAAAGGCAATACTGTTCGATACCACTATTTATCATAATAAGGATTTTTGTTTGTGTGTTTTTTTTGTACAGTTTCCCTTTTAAGCTTATAGCTCATACTGATACTTAATATTACTGGTAAAACAGTTTGTTTCAGTTTCTTTCCCTCTGGGTATTAAATATTCATGTATTCCTGATTTACTGGTTTTCTACATCTAGCTACTCTGCACACACACACACACACACAACTTTGACACCCCTCTCATTCAGGGTTCCCCAACACTCCAATTTTCCCCTCCCTCCAACCCCTCAATTATTGTCACTCTACCGCCTCTGCTTCTATCTCTGCCTCTCTCTCTCTCTCTCTCTCTCTCTCAGCGATAAGATTACCTATCGTGTTATGTACTCTGATACAATGCTCTTATAATTTACCTTTTCGTGTAATACAGTTCAGAATAGCTTCTGGGAATGTAGTGTTATGCCCTGTTCCAAATAAGTAGTCCAGAAATCGTTAACCCTAACCTCTATCACTAAACAAATGGGCTATAAATGTTCACTCTTATTCCCTCTTATTCCCTGGCTGATCCTTTCCAAATGGTAGAAATATTAGTTCGATTACTCTAGTCGTTTGTGAGTTATAGAGGTTAATGTTCAAGAATGTGGCCTACTTATTTGGAACAGGGTATAGTTCATATATAACCTCCCCCCCCCCCCATCTCTCTCTCTCATGTTTTAATATTTCCTTGTCTTTTTTGTCTTTCTTTTTTGTCATGAATGCTTCCATAATGTAGTATACCCTATGCCTATGTTATACTATTAAATTACTCTTCTTGTTTCCTGCCTTCCTTTCCATTTGCTCTTAAACTGTTCGCTTCCCATTTTCATTCCTTTTCTTATATTATCTTCGCTGTTATTTGGTGTTCTTCCCCTCATTTCTTCCTCCTCTCCCTTCCATCGTATCCTCTCCTTTCTTCTCAGTTCCTTCCCTTCATTACCTCTCCCCTCTCAGCCCCTTCTATATCTCCCATTTCCCTCCATTGTTTCCATTTATTGGCGTTTTTTGTTTTCAGTCTATTCCTCTCCTCCCCTTCCGTACCCCCCCCCCTTCAATCACGCCTCTTCTACCCCTTCCCTCCCTCCCCCTTCCCTATTGTGTCAGCCTTATAAAAACACTAATGATGATGGTGTTAGCTTTATTGATCCCGTAATATGCTAATGATGGAATGGAGCCAGCAGATTAGCCTATTCAGTAACGTGACGTCACTTGCAATCCATTCATGCAAACACTCCACGATTTTATACAGCTTAGATTGGACCTTTAAGAATAAAATGGGCATTTTGTCATCTCTATAAATCCAATATTTGCTGCATATCTTTTATTATGGCTAATATAAGACTAGTATACTCCTCTTAAAATGGACCTCTAGGTATCAGAAGGGTGAACACTATCTCAATTATGCCCCATATTTATCACACATCCTTTATTGTGGCTAACACTAGACAATTATACTCATCTTAGGAAGGACCTTTATGAAGCAAGGGGTAATTACAGCCAATATTTACCACATTCTTTATTGTGGCTAACACTAGACAATTATACTCATCTTAGGAAGGACCTTTATGAAGCAAGGGGTAATTACAGCCAATATTTACCACATTCTTTATTGTGGCTAACACTAGACAATTATACTCATCTTAGGAAGGACCTTTATGAAGCAAGGGGTAATTACAGCCCATATTTATCACATTCTTTATTGTGGCTAACACTAGACAATTATACTCATCTTAGGAAGGACCTTTATGAAGCAAGGGGTAATTACAGCCAATATTTACCACATTCTTTATTGTGGCTAACACTAGACAATTATACTCATCTTAGGAAGGACCTTTATGAAGCAAGGGGTAATTACAGCCAATATTTACCACATTCTTTATTGTGGCTAACACTAGACAATTATACTCATCTTAGGAAGGACCTTTATGAAGCAAGGGGTAATTACAGCCAATATTTACCACATTCTTTATTGTGGCTAACACTAGACAATTATACTCATCTTAGGAAGGACCTTTATGAAGCAAGGGGTAATTACAGCCAATATTTACCACATTCTTTATTGTGGCTAACACTAGACAATTATACTCATCTTAGGAAGGACCTTTATGAAGCAAGGGGTAATTACAGCCAATATTTACCACATTCTTTATTGTGGCTAACACTAGACAATTATACTCATCTTAGGAAGGACCTTTATGAAGCAAGGGGTAATTACAGCCAATATTTACCACATTCTTTATTGTGGCTAACACTAGACGATTATACTCATCTTAGGAAGGACCTTTATGAAGCAAGGGGTAATTACAGCCAATATTTACCACATTCTTTATTGTGGCTAACACTAGACAATTATACTCATCTTAGGAAGGACCTTTATGAAGCAAGGGGTAATTACAGCCAATATTTACCACATTCTTTATTGTGGCTAACACTAGACAATTATACTCATCTTAGGAAGGACCTTTATGAAGCAAGGGGTAATTACAGCCAATATTTACCACATTCTTTATTGTGGCTAACACTAGACAATTATACTCATCTTAGGAAGGACCTTTATGAAGCAAGGGGTAATTACAGCCAATATTTACCACATTCTTTATTGTGGCTAACACTAGACAATTATACTCATCTTAGGAAGGACCTTTATGAAGCAAGGGGTAATTACAGCCAATATTTACCACATTCTTTATTGTGGCTAACACTAGACGATTATACTCATCTTAGGAAGGACCTTTATGAAGCAAGGGGTAATTACAGCCAATATTTACCACATTCTTTATTGTGGCTAACACTAGACAATTATACTCATCTTAGGAAGGACCTTTATGAAGCAAGGGGTAATTACAGCCAATATTTACCACATTCTTTATTGTGGCTAACACTAGACAATTATACTCATCTTAGGAAGGACCTTTATGAAGCAAGGGGTAATTACAGCCAATATTTACCACATTCTTTATTGTGGCTAACACTAGACAATTATACTCATCTTAGGAAGGACCTTTATGAAGCAAGGGGTAATTACAGCCAATATTTACCACATTCTTTATTCTGGCTAACACTAGACAATTATACTCATCTTAGGAAGGACCTTTATGAAGCAAGGGGTAATTACAGCCAATATTTACCACATTCTTTATTGTGGCTAACACTAGACAATTATACTCATCTTAGGAAGGACCTTTATGAAGCAAGGGGTAATTACAGCCAATATTTACCACATTCTTTATTGTGGCTAACACTAGACAATTATACTCATCTTAGGAAGGACCTTTATGAAGCAAGGGGTAATTACAGCCAATATTTACCACATTCTTTATTCTGGCTAACACTAGACAATTATACTCATCTTAGGAAGGACCTTTATGAAGCAAGGGGTAATTACAGCCAATATTTACCACATTCTTTATTGTGGCTAACACTAGACAATTATACTCATCTTAGGAAGGACCTTTATGAAGCAAGGGGTAATTACAGCCAATATTTACCACATTCTTTATTGGCTAACACTAGACAATTATACTCATCTTAGGAAGGACCTTTATGAAGCAAGGGGTAATTACAGCCAATATTTACCACATTCTTTATTGTGGCTAACACTAGACAATTATACTCATCTTAGGAAGGACCTTTATGAAGCAAGGGGTAATTACAGCCAATATTTACCACATTCTTTATTGTGGCTAACACTAGACAATTATACTCATCTTAGGAAGGACCTTTATGAAGCAAGGGGTAATTACAGCCAATATTTACCACATTCTTTATTGTGGCTAACACTAGACAATTATACTCATCTTAGGAAGGACCTTTATGAAGCAAGGGGTAATTACAGCCAATATTTACCACATTCTTTATTGTGGCTAACACTAGACATTATACTCATCTTAGGAAGGACCTTATGAAGCAAGGGGTAATTACAGCCAATATTTACCACATTCTTTATTCTGGCTAACACTAGACAATTATACTCATCTTAGGAAGGACCTTTATGAAGCAAGGGGTAATTACAGCCAATATTTACCACATTCTTTATTCTGGCTAACACTAGACAATTATACTCATCTTAGGAAGGACCTTTATGAAGCAAGGGGTAATTACAGCCAATATTTACCACATTCTTTATTGTGGCTAACACTAGACAATTATACTCATCTTAGGAAGGACCTTTATGAAGCAAGGGTAATTACAGCCAATATTTACCACATTCTTTATTGGCTAACACTAGACAATTATACTCATCTTAGGAAGGACCTTTATGAAGCAAGGGGTAATTACAGCCAATATTTACCACATTCTTTATTGTGGCTAACACTAGACAATTACTCATCTTAGGAAGGACCTTTATGAAGCAAGGGGTAATTACAGCCAATATTTACCACATTCTTTATTGTGGCTAACACTAGACAATTATACTCATCTTAGGAAGGACCTTTATGAAGCAAGGGGTAATTACAGCCAATATTTACCACATTCTTTATTGTGGCTAACACTAGACAATTATACTCATCTTAGGAAGGACCTTTATGAAGCAAGGGGTAATTACAGCCAATATTTACCACATTCTTTATTCTGGCTAACACTAGACAATTATACTCATCTTAGGAAGGACCTTTATGAAGCAAGGGGTAATTACAGCCAATATTTACCACATTCTTTATTCTGGCTAACACTAGACGATTATACTCATCTTAGGAAGGACCTTTATGAAGCAAGGGGTAATTACAGCCAATATTTACCACATTCTTTATTGTGGCTAACACTAGACAATTATACTCATCTTAGGAAGGACCTTTATGAAGCAAGGGGTAATTACAGCCAATATTTACCACATTCTTTATTCTGGCTAACACTAGACAATTATACACGCCTTACGAAGGCCCTCAAGGAATGAAAGGGGTGAAAACTATCTCCATTGTCTAATGATATCCAAATATATACGAGAGCCATCACCGTAGATTGGAGTGGTTCAAACAGTAGTGATGGTGTAGGTTTAACTCACCGTATTATGGTAATTATCAAATGGATCCGGACGATAAACTGAATAAATCATTAACCCTTTCAGTACAATCATGTTTTTTTGTTTGTTTTATTCTGGCTGTGGAGACGCTATTGATTCAGTTTAACCATTTGACCACGAGAGGCCTGCAGTGCTACATGTGCAAAACTAAATCTACAGTATGATGATGGTGCCACGAATTATATCAAAACCACCCAAAATTAAATAAAATTAAATAAATACCATTACAAATAGAGGAGCAGTTAGTTGAGTACACGCCTTCAGCATAAGTCATCAACTTTTCTCATTGGCTCAAGAATAGGGGAGCATTTAAAAATTAAATTAGATAGCTTTATGAGTAGGTTGGGTATAATGATTCTCGCATTTTATGGTGTTCATGTCCTGCTGATAAACTTATGATCCCAACTGTTTTTGTAATCAAACTTCACAACAAATAAATAATTAATTAACTAGGTAATTAGGCCAAAGGAAATTACTGGATATTATTCCATCATGTTTAACAGGCCCCAGTGGATTTGTCTTCTGTAATTGTGGTATGGTATACATTTGATGCGGGGACACACAGGGAAGAGCTTGAATTAATTATATCTCTAATGTTTAGAGTTATGCAAAACCCATCTTGAGAGAGACTCCAGATCTGCGTCGCCTGAAACGTTATAGCAATAAGGTATTTTGCTCTGTACTGTGTTTTCCTCTCAACAAATGTATTGACATATTACAATGGATCAGCCATATGCTATGTTGAGTTGTTAAAGTACTGTACATACTATGCTATGATATGATATCATGTTGCTATATGCTATGTTGTTTTGTTATATTATGCTAGGGTATGGTATATTGCTATACTGTTAGTATATTTGTAAACTATGTTAAGGTATATTATTATGCTATGATTTGTCATGCTCCTTCAATTACATTGGCAGTTTGTATATGCTATATCAGATTTGTCATGCTCCTTCAATTACATCGGCAATCATGTGCGTGAACTCTGAACCTTCATCCTTCATCTATTAATTAACGTTATCCTTGGACAAACGGGAATATTCTCACATGTTACATCACGATCGTCTAATTACGGTAACTTTTATTCAATCATGTAATGTCAAAATAATTTGTCCATACAAAATGTATAATTTCGAGTGTCTGTGGGGGTGATGTGGTTTGATGGTTTGATGGTGTGGTGTGGTGTGGTTTGATGGTGTGTGGTGTGGTGTGGTGTGGTGTGGTGTGGTGTGTGGTTTGATGTGATGTGGTTTGTTGGTGTGTGGTTTGATGTGATGTGGTTTGATGGTGTGTGGTGTGTAGTGTGGTGTGGTGTGGTGTGGTGTGTGGTTTGATGTGATGTGGTTTGTTGGTGTGTGGTGTGTAGTGTGGTATAGTGTGGTGTGTGGTTTGATGTGATGTGGTGTGTGGGGGTGATGTAGTGTGATGTGGTGTAGTGCAGTGTGTAGTAACTGCAGTTAATCAAGAGAGCAAAACAAAGATCTGCTCATGGCTTTCATTGGTCTTACGAAAGCATTTGATACTGTGAACAGGGAAACACTGTGGAAGGTGTTACGTATCTCTGGCTGCCCACCAAAACACTGTGGAAGGTGTTACGTATCTCTGGCTGCCCACCAAAACACTGTGGAAGGTGTTACGTATCTCTGGCTGCCCACCAAAACACTGTGGAAGGTGTTACGTATCTCTGGCTGCCCACCAAAACACTGTGGAAGGTGTTACGTATCTCTGGCTGCCCACCAAAACACTGTGGAAGGTGTTACGTATCTCTGGCTGCCCACCAAAACACTGTGGAAGGTGTTACGTATCTCTGGCTGCCCACCAAAACACTGTGGAAGGTGTTACGTATCTCTGGCTGCCCACCAAAACACTGTGGAAGGTGTTACGTATCTTTGGCTGCCCACCAAAACACTGTGGAAGGTGTTACGTATCTCTGGCTGCCCACCAAAATTTGTAAGGATTATACAACTATTCAATGAAGGTACGAAGGCCAGGGTTACTACAGTATATGGGTTTAGGTGTCGGAGCCACTCTGGAGTCAGACAGGACTGTGTGATGGCACCAGTCCTGTTTAACCCAGCAAGAGCGATAGACCTCCCAAAAGTTTCTGTATAACGTACGTGATAGACCTCATGGAAGACAGCCCATGAAAATATACCCGCAAAATGCCCCACAGGCACTCAAATGGAAGCAATATGTGATTAGGTAATTATTATCACTCTCCAGTGCCTTCTTCCTCTCCCCTACATGTGTCCCCCCTTCCCTCTTCTTCCCCCTCTTTCTACCCCCACTTCCCCCCTCCTCAATTATTGGCTATTATTCCTCTTATTTTCGCCATTCCTCCCTTTCCCTGCACAAATTATAATGAGTCACGGTCTTTCACAATCCCTCCTCCCCTTCACATGCACGGAAGACAGCTGGGAGGGTCATCTGCTTCAAGCAGGCTCAGAAAGCACACCTATGTTGCACTCTCTTGTCTCCTTCCACCCCCTCTCGCCACAAATATTTTTTTTTTTACTAGATATTTGCTGTTTACACATAATTTCTGGTCTTCTTCACTGTTCATATGTTCATCATACAAGTAAAATAAACACACATGGAGCAGAAATAATGCTTTATATGGTAAATATAAAAAATTCTGTCAGAATCAAAGTATTTTTTTCACATACGCGACACTTTTAAACACATAAATTTTTCGCTCCTCCGGTTAACATGTACTTGGTATGCGTAACAACTCCTTCATCGAACTCTCCAAGAAAGAAGTGGGATTTACATAACTTTTAGATTGGATGGCAGTCTATTCAACATCATAAGATTCCAGACAATAACTATAATCTTACTAGAGCATGTCCTGGACCTTCAGTATACAGATGATTGTGCTCTTGTGGCACACTTGCCAGAGGCACTGAAGGCTGCTGTAACTGCCATTGAGAGGCCTACAACAGATTAGGCTTGTCAATCAACATCAGGAAGACAGAAATAATTAAATAATGGTCAGTTGACATGCCACCTGAACCATTGATATTCAGAATAGCTGAAAAGGAGCGAACAATTATTGTCCCATCTTTCAAGTACCTCGGCAGCTACCTCTCATCATTCTCATGTAACACAAGTTTAAACAAGAAGATATAGCACCACCTTAAATAAGCAGCAGCATCCTTTGGCAGGGTGGATGGGGGTCGTAGTCTTGGTCGGCAACCCGTCGAGGGGTGTAAACCTTATACAAATCCGTATTTCTTACCTAAGAGTGAAGCAGGTTAGTAGATGGACTAACCGCACACCATTGTAGAAAAAGAGCTAAAATTATACATAGAGGGCCTCTGAGTCGGACAGACCCTAAATCGAGTGGTCAATTCCTTAAATAAACTGGCATGGGTTTTCCTTTTGACAGGGGACGGGTCATCTTGGGGGCGTTTTGTGCATGGCCACCCTCATAAAGGGGAGTAAGTCGTCTGGCAATAGGTAGATAGATAGATCCTTTGGACGATTCTGCCCGAGACTTCAAAAACAAAGCCCGCACAATAAGTACAAAAATGCCTCTGTGTCCATACTGCATACCCACCCTACTTTGCACCTGTGCATCATGGACAATATACCGAAGAAACTAAAAAACTCTGAAAGTGTTTCACATCAGGTGCCTTCAAAAGATCCTGGGCATCACAGGGCAATACAGAGTCCCATATATCACAGTACTGGAGAGAACAAAAACACCAGTAAAGAAGCAACCTTTGCTAAACACCAACTTTGATGGATACGACACGTCATCCATATGCCTGAGGAGAGACTTGCATGCAGAGTGCTGTATGGTTAACTTCACGAGGGCAGGAGGGCAGCGGGTGGACCCAAACTGCGCTATAAAGACCACATGAAGAAGACTCTCAAAAGATACAGCATAGATCCCATGAGTCTTGAATACTCGGCATCCCACAGAAAAGACTGGAAGCACATCCATCAAGGAGTGTAGGGTTTTTAAGATGATCGCCAAAACCACCAGCGTGAGAAGCATGCTCACAGCCACGTAGGACAGGAACAATCACCACCCCCACCTGCCAAATACTTTCAATGCGCTTTTATGTTTACGTAGTGGGACCCGCAGTGGGCCGCTCTCGGACGGCATGAAGTGCGGGGGTTGTACATTTTTTCTTTCTTTTCTATATTCCAACTACTCCCCCTCGGGCATAGGCTGATAGCCTTCACACTCTACTGCTGAACACGGTGAGGCCCGTGAGGTCTTGCTCCACTTTAGGGAGTGAGACATGCGAAGCTTCACGGCTCGAATCATTCCATCTCTAAAGCTGCTTCGCCTCTGCGCTTCACCGTCTCATCCCCCAGGCTCAGACCCTCACTCTCAGAACGCCACCTATTGAGCAATTAACTCACTAGGCATTGCCCCCCTGTTTGGCAGCAAACATACTCGGGGGGAGCAACTCTCGCCGAGGCCGATGAAGGATGGCCGAAACAACTCCAGGTAGCATATTTTTGAATATGGGAATATTCATACAATGCTATTTAATCAGGGAACAATGAGGGTATTTTTTTGGCATTTCGGTTTGCTGTGGTAATGCACTGATACTAGGTACAGCACAAATTCCATCCCAATAATATTTTCCCATTGATATATTGGGATTCGAACCCGGGTCCATTGGATTCCCAGTCCAGTGGCAAGACCACTCCGCCACACCTCCCCTAGGGAGGGGGGGGGGGGATAGTGATTGGGGATTGATATATGCTGTGATGTGGTGCAGCCGCAGCATAATGTAAAGTGGTGTGTGGGGTGTGGTGTAGTGTAATGAAGAGTGGTGTGATGTGATGTGGTGTGGTATAGAGTAATGAAAAGTAGTGTGTGGGGTGGTGTAGTGTAATGAAAAGTGGTGTGGTGTGGTGTGGTGTGTTATAGCGTAATAAAAAATGGTATGTGGGGTGTGGTGTGGTGTAGCGTAATGAAAAGTGGTATGTGGGGTGTGGTGTGGTGCAGTGTAACGAAAAGGGGTGTGTGGGTGTGATGTGGTGTGGTGTAAACTAGTAAAGTGGTGTGTGTGGTGTGGTGTAAACTTGTAAAGTGGTGTGTGGGGTGTGGTGTAAACTTGTAAAAGTGGTGTGTGGGGTGTGATGTAAACTCGTAAAGTGGTGTGTGGGGTGTGATGTGGTGTGGTGTAAACTAGTAAAGTGGTGTGTGGGGTGTGGTGTAAACTTGTAAAGTGGTGTGTGGGGTGTGGTGTAAACTTGTAAAAGTGGTGTGTGGGGTGTGGTGTAAACTCGTAAAGTGGTGCGTGGGGTGTGATGTGGTGTGGTGTAAACTTGTAAAGTGATGTGTGGGGTGGTATAGCGTAATGAAAAGTGGTGTGTGTGGTGTGGTGTAAACTTGTAAAGTGATGTGTGGGGTGGTATAGCGTAATGAAAAGTGGTGTGGTGTAAACTTGTAAAGTGATGTGTGGGGTGGTATAGCGTAATGAAAAGTGGTGTATGTGGTGTGGTGTGGTGTATCGTAATATACAGTGGTGTGATGTGGTGTGGTGTGGTGACAGTTACCAACAGATGGAGAGCAGCAGATTAACCGGAAGGGTGGGGGTAACCTGACCTGACCTGACCTATAATTACTATATTGTGGGTGGAAGTGATGGTGGAGGGACTAATAACGACACTCATTTATTAGTATAATGTATTACTGATGCCAGGTAAAATCTACATAATTATGATTAGTAAGCTACGTTAGAACTGGATCATTGCATTAGTAAGCTACGTTAGAACTGGATCATTGCATTAGTAAGCTACGTTAGAACTGGATCATTGCATTAGTAAGCTACATTAGAACTGGATCATTGCATTAGTAAGCTACGTTAGAACTGGATCATTGCATTAGTAAGCTACGTTAGAACTGGATCATTGCATTAGTAAGCTACGTTAGAACTGGATCATTGCATTAGTAAGCTACGTTAGAACTGGATCATTGCATTAGTAAGCTACGTTAGAACTGGATCATTGCATTAGTAAGCTACGTTAGAACTGGATCATTGCATTAGTAAGCTACGTTAGAACTGGATCATTGCATTAGTAAGCTACGTTAGAACTGGATCATTGCATTAGTAAGCTACGTTAGAACTGGATCATTGCATTAGTAAGCTACGTTAGAACTGGATCATTGCATTTCCATACACACTGGAAAACAGCATATTGTAAAAGTATATTTAAATGCAAGTATGTACAGTATGTGTGTATGAATGCATGCAAGTATCTAAATATTGTATGTATATACAGTACAGGATGCATGTATACAATATATGTATTGTATGTATATACAGTACAGGATGCATGTATACAATATATGTATTTGTGCGAGATTTGCGTGAATTTCATTGTATAGCATCGTAATTTATAGATGCAGCCTGTGTACGGTATGTAATCTAGTGTATGTATAAATATATACATACCAGTAATTGACCGTATGTATATGAACAAATTGGCATGCGAGTGTCTATTTACGGTATGAGGGTATGTTATGTGAACTGTGAGTGTGGGTAAGGAGGAGGACCCTATCGCCTCTGGGTTCACTAGTACTAACCTCAAGGCACTTCACTTTATTTCATTGGGTCAAATTACCATCATTTTTATATATTCTGTATTCGTATTCCTTATTATACTCTAAGATAGTTCTACCTGGATCACAAAAGCACAACGACACTAAGAACAGAAGAGCAAAAACATAAAAACAAAACAAAAATAGTAACTTTCTCGCTCAAAACATATATAGGCCTATTTTCATGCCGTTTGGAAATCACAATAGCCCAGTACAAGCTATAAAATATTCACACTTATGCCCCATCTGTTAATAGTTAACGATAACAACAGTAACAACAACAATAATTATTATGATATGATAATGCCGGACAGATTGGGAGAGAAGTATCCTGATCAGGATTCGAAACAACTCACTCGGGTATGTTTTTGAGAGTTGGGCACCGTATCCACTCGACCATGAGCGGAAGGTCCGTTCATGGTCGAGTGAATACGGTGCCCAACTCTCACAATATACCCGAGAGAGTGGGTTCGAATCCTGGTCAGGATACCTCTCTCCCAATTATTATCATAATATTAATTAAGCTACTTGATTATGCTTGTAGATCATTTCTAGAACAGTCAAGAACAAGATATATGACGAGAAGAAACACATGAAAAACTAGAATTGAAGAAATCTGTGTAGATTACAACTCTAGTCCACCCTAAAACCGAACGGCACTGCGTTTTCTCTCAGACCTATGTGAGTGGTGAGACAGTCATAGAAAACGATATGTTACCATACTCGAAACTGTGTAAGTAAATGTTAAAAGTCGACGTTTTTCTGTACGCTCACACACAGAATAAATTAATAAAGTTAATTAATCAAGAGACTTAAAATACACATATACAAACAAATAATTGAGAACGTTCGACTGTCACTGTACAAACCTTAATGTATTTAAGAAGGAATTATTGAGTTTAACTTCAAAGAATGGGCCAGGTTAGGTCAGGTTAGAACGAATAAATACTTAGTACTGTACTGTACAATTATTATGAGGTTACTTTAGGTAGTTTTGTCATCATCCTCTTAATGGTAGGGTAATAAGTTAGTAAGGGTAAGTCAGTTAGGAATTTAGGTTAATTTGGATGGTTTGGTTAGATTATGATTGTAGTTAGACATGTTAGATTATGATTGTAGTTAGACATGTTAGTTTATGATTGTAGTTAGACATGTTAGTTTATGATTGTAGTTAGACATGTTAGATTATGATTGTAGTTAGACATGTTAGTTTAGCCTAAATTATGCAAACCTAACCTTTCCTAGCCAACTCATTATTTCACTACACTTAACAAGCACACCATACTTCTTTCCAACACACCTAAATTACCTCTAACGCACCTTGATTTTGGCTCTCTATCACTCTTTACAACCTTGGGGGGACACTTGTTACAGGCAGTTTACCCCTTTGTATCCTTCATGCACATAGGAAAAAATAAAACAAATAACAGGTGGGTCAGAGGTAAAGCAAGGTCAACCTATGATATCAGCTCAAGTCCGAAGGATAGATTAGATTACGATAGAGTAGTTTAGAGCATAAGCTCTGTAATGGAACGTTATAATCATCATGATGCCATGTAGGAAAACTAAAACCACAAACTGAAAACGGTTTTACTTGTAGAGACCCAATAATCACGGTGACTCTACAATAAAAACACTTTTCAATATGTGGGTTTAAATTTTATTTCCAGTCGTCTATTTAGGACAGTGTGAATTTTCCACGGTACCGTGTATTCGACTACACGACAAAAATAACTGGTCATTTATACCCAATAAACTACACTGCATACAAAAATAAGAGAGCCTCCTGCTGTGCTATCCTTGCCTTACACTTTTTTTTATTTGGGTTAACTTTCTCTACTAGAATTATATCCTGATCACCTCGCCTGGAGGATTGTAATGTCTGTGTGGTCAGTGTACCGTATTTATGTAAGCAATTTTTCATACTTACCAAGACTTGCCTTACCTTTACAAATATTGTAACATCTTCTCTGACTTCAAAACCGAGCTCAGATGTCTTACCTGAGGAAAAAAAGGAGACATAATATTAATGTTTGCAATACTGTGTTTGTATTATAATTATGACGTGTACAGCAGTACAAGGTTATCACCATTAGGCACATTGACCCCGGTTAAAACTGACTAACCTTTGGAATTTGTAACATCACCTGGTTTACTTCCTATTACGTAATCCAAAGTAAGCTGGCAAACGAGACACTTTTCAAACTCAGTCCTAAAATAGTCTCTTCTTTGTAGTCATTATTATTAAAGATACTAAGTTAACGTTATGTATCACAGTTCCTATTATGTCTTTGGAAGTAATACCATGGCCAAAACAATGCAAATTCGCGTCAATCTTCTTGCATTCCTTTCCTTATTCATTCCAATCTTGAAACTAAATTGTTCCGGTTTCACACCCTAATCCCAAGGCTGCCGTTTGGACACCAATGCAATTTGTTTTCTTTGAAATGTTATAGACTTTCATTCAATAGTTTTGTGTGCGTATTGCATACATAATTTAGCGTGTATATCGGCTAAATATCAATGTTGGCAGTAAGAACTCTATATAGGGTAGAGAATGACACTTTTCTCCCTTTCATTCTGACAATCAGTTAACGCATTCAGTCAGCTTAAGGCATGGGGGGGGGGGGGGGAGTTCAAGAGGGTTATTTGAGTTAGGCTAGTTAGCCTCTACACCCATTTGGTTCCCACAGGGCCTTCTAAAAAACTGAGTAATATCGCTTAAAGTTAGCCAGTATAATGTAGAAATGCGTAAATATAAAAACTGAGTAATATCGCTTAAAGTTAGCCAGTATAATGTAGAAATGCGTAAATATAAAAACTGAGTAATATCGCTTAAAGTTAGCCAGTATAATGTAGAAATGCGTAAATATAAAAACTGAGTAATATCGCTTAAAGTTAGCCAGTATAATGTAGAAATGCGTAAATATAAAAACTGAGTAATATCGCTTAAAGTTAGCCAGTATAATGTAGAAATGCGTAAATATAAAAACTGAGTAATATCGCTTAAAGTTAGCCAGTATAATGTAGAAATGCGTAAATATAAAAACTGAGTAATATCGCTTAAAGTTAGCCAGTATAATGTAGAAATGCGTAAATATAAAAACTGAGTAATATCGCTTAAAGTTAGCCAGTATAATGTAGAAATGCGTAAATATAAAAACTGAGTAATATCGCTTAAAGTTAGCCAGTATAATGTAGAAATGCGTAAATATAAAAACTGAGTAATATCGCTTAAAGTTAGCCAGTATAATGTAGAAATGCGTAAATATAAAAACTGAGTAATATCGCTTAAAGTTAGCCAGTATAATGTAGAAATGCGTAAATATAAAAACGACTAAAATCCTCTAAAGTTAGCCACAAAAATGTAAAAATGCGTCATACATGCGAAAACCAAAGAAGCCTATGGGTGTGAGTGAGAAAGAGAGAATTGTTGGTCTTGTGTGACTACCCAGCACCTATAGTGATTGTACAGTCAGCAACTTATGACAGAGAGAGAGAGAGGGGGGGGGGGTGGAAGGGAGGTGAGGGGAGGGGGGAAGGAAGGGTATTGACAATACAATTACCCCGTTTCGAAGCTAGTAATCTAAGGATGGGTGGGACGGGGCGGGGCAAGGGAATAAAGGGGAGTGGGGAGAATGAGAGGGGGGAGGGAGGGAAGGGTAGAGGAAGGGAAGGAGGGAGAAGGGAGAAGGGAAGGGGAGGGTCAAGGAGGGAGGGGACAAGAGGAAGGATATGAGGGGAAGGGGAAGAGGGTAGGGTCAAGGAGGGAGAGGACAAGAGGAAGGATATGAGGGGAAGGAGGATAGGGGAGGGGTGATGGGCAAGCAGGGAGGGGGAGATGGAAAGGAATGTGAGGGTCAAGGGGAAGGAGGGGAGGGGGTTAAGGTCACCAGGTTGCAGAGTCAGTTAGGCCTACCACTTAAACTGTCTTTACTGCCTGGAATTACTTTTGCATAAGTTCTGATAATCATATTTACACATTTGAATATAACTAGTGGAGAGGCTTTAAATTATTTATAGTAAGTTATATAGTTTACTGAGTGTTTAGCTATATCATATTTACCTGTGATATATACCAGTATATATAGGTAATATTAGGTTATAAATTATAGTTTACCGAGTGTTTAGCTATATTATATTTACCTGTGATATATACCAGTATATATAGGTAATAGTAGGTTATAAATTATAGTTTACTGAGTGTTTAGCTATATTATATTTACCTGTGATATATACCAGTATATATAGGTAATAGTAGGTTATAAATTATAGTTTACTGAGTGTTTAGCTATATTATATTTACCTGTGATATATACCAGTATATAGGTAATAGTAGGTTATAAATTATAGTTTACTGAGTGTTTAGCTATATTATATTTACCTGTGATATATACCAGTATATATAGGTAATAGTAGGTTATAAATTATAGTTTACTGAGTGTTTAGCTATATTATATTTACCTGTGATATATACCAGTATATATAGGTAATAGTAGGTTATAAATTATAGTTTACTGAGTGTTTAGCTATATTATATTTACCTGTGATATACTGGATATCAGTTTATTGAATCCAAAGTCGTACTTTGCATTAGGAATATATACTTATGTGGTCAATAAATATTTATCTATGTATTCAAATTTTGTCTATCTATCTATAAAAACTGCCCCTCTGTATTTTGCCAATTGACAGTTATGGGATCCTACAAATGAGTACGGTACTATTCCGTTGTATGATAGTAGGCACTCGGCATATACTATCCTCGAAACAGGCCATTTTATATATATATACTCTGGTTTGGGGATATGGCTTAGCTGGCACATACTACGGTAAGTTTGAATCCTGCCCAGTGCCGGTTAAATTAGTGGTGCCTAATCCGCAAGAAAAACAAACAGCTTAATCCGTACCACTGTCCACTACTACCACTATCTTTTGTTTAACCTTCTGTGCCTTGTCCCTGTTCAACCCCTTCAACGGTTCCTTCTAATCTTCTTCTTCTGGGACAAATAGATAGATAGATAATTACGCAACCAAATGTACGCAATGTGGGCTCATTTATATAGTATATACGTAAAATAGTCTTCCCTCTACATCATTAATATAATTTGCAATTAACATCTATTAAGATTATCTATACCACTTTAACAATAATGGATCTTTGCTTGATTTAGATGGCGTTTTTCTTAATAAAGGTACATATATTAAAGATAATTCTATGGCCACATTTATTTTTTATCCAATTAATACAATGCTTAAATGTCATCAGGTCACACATATAACAACCATAATGGTTACTCTCCCAATATTTCACATTCAGTATATTTTTTATATGCAGCTTAATGGTAACCAACTGCAAATTGTTTAAGAGCAATGTAACCTTTCTTGCTGAAAAGCCACTTTTCACACATATATATATATATATATTTTTTTTTTTTTTTTTAAGAGACAATGAACGGAGGAAGGAAAAACACAGATAAAACAAAAAGGTCCATGTGCCTAAAGGCATCCTCCATTCATAAAATGTTTGTAACAACTGGATTTAAACATTTGTTGATTGTAAGTTTGTGGAAAGCAATTCGAGGGAAGTGAATTCCAAAGAGTAGTAGCTCTGGGGATAAATGAATTCTGATAAGCAGAAGTTCTGCATTGTGGAGGAGAAAGTGTAAATTCATGGGCGCTCTCAGCTGCCCTAGTTCTACGGGGAAAGATGTGGAGAGGCGGCACAATTGAAGCAAGTTCCTCGGAACAATTGCTGTGAAAATATCTGTAGAATAATGCAAGGGATGCAACGTTTCTTCGTATGGCTAATGTAGGAAGGTCCTGTGTGATTGCAGGGTTATTGATTAATCTAATAGCTTTATTTTGAATTTTTTCCAACTGCCTCAATGCAACCACTCCACTTCCACCCCACAGAGGTGAACAGTAATCCATCTGAGAGCGCACATGACTTTTATATATTACGGCCAACTGCTCGTCAGTGAAGAATTCTCGAACTCTGTACAGGAGTCCCAGTTTTTTAGAGGCATTCTTAGCAATGCTTCTAACATAATGTGTCCAGCTCAAGTTAGTAGTTAATGTTACACCGAGAATGTTAATACTAGGGGAAGTGGGAATATTTACATCATTAAAAATATATGGGAGTCAGTGAGATTCTGTCGGTTAGAAAATTGAATGTACTTGGTTTTCTGTGCATTAAAGGAAACTAGATTATCTTGTCCCCATTCATTAATTCTAGAAAGGTCCTGGTTCAGAGAAATTGCAGTGTTTATTTTTGAATTTATAAGATCGGGTTGGGTGAAAGAATTGGTAAATGTGAAGGAACTGTGGAGTGTTGAGTCATCTGCGTAGGAATGTATTGGATTATGAGTGGTAGATATGAGATCATTGATATGAATGAGGAACAGAGTTGGGGCCAAAACTGATCCCTGGGGAACACCAGCATTTATCGAGTGAAATTGAGAATAAAGGCCATCTACCATTACACGTATTTTTCTGTTATGAAGATAAGAAGAAATTAGTGGAACTAATGATGCAAGGCCGTAGTGTGACATCTTCGACAATAAGGATTGATGCCAGACTCTATCAAATGCCTTTGATATATCTAGTGCTATTGTATGTGTTTCACCATGTTGGTCTGTAGCTTGGTTGATTTGATGCGTAAGAAGGCAAAGAATGTCTGCAGTTGATCGACATCGTCTAAAACCATATTGCCTATCATATATATATATATATATATATATATATATATATATATATATATATATATATATATATACAGTATATATATATATATATATATATATATATATATATATATATATATATATATATATATATATATATACAGTATATACTGTATATAGTTAACAACGTATGTTCGGATCACATTCCAGAGATAAAATGAAGCGCAAAAGTAAGCAAGAAAGAGAAAGGAGAAGGCTCTACAAACGAAAAAAACTACTGTCACATCGGCTCTCCCAAGCTAGATTGCAGGAAAGGCACATTAACATAATGAAAAGGGAGATTGAGGATATTGAACACAAGCTGAGGATATCGTATCAAATACAACAGATATAAGAAGAAAACAAGGCGATTCAAGAAATAAATGAAAATTCAAAGTATTTCTTCTCATATGCAAAGAAAAATGCACAAACAGCGTCAAACATTTGCCCACTCATCAAACTCGACAGATCATATACAACAGATGAAAAATAAACGAGTGAACTTCTACGAAAACAGTATGAAACCGTGTTCAGTCAACCCGATCCATCTAAAACTATTGGCAATCAAAACAGTGTCTTTATGGACGAGAACAGAGCCACCCTACATATATCAGATATAGAATTTGGGCCAATAGATATAGAAAGGGCAATAAACTGCATGCCGCTCCACTCAGCACCAGGACCAGATTCATGGAGTTCAGTCCTGCTCAAGAACTGCAAAACATCGCTAGCAAGACCTCTACCTATAATGTGGAGAAAGAGCCTAGATACAGGAGAAATCCCAGAAAGCCTTAAAAACACAACAATTGCACCACTACACAAAGGAGGAAGTAAAGCGCTGCCAAAAAACTACCGCCCAGTAGCACTAACATCTCACATCATCAAAATCTTTGAAAGAGTACTACGAGGAAAATTCTCGGAATACATGGAAGAAAACGGGCTCCACAACTCAGGACAACACAGGTTCAGAGCAGGAAGATCATGTCTCTCGCAGCTGCTACAACACTATGACAAAGTTCTAGATGACCTGGAAGAGAAAAGAAATGTAGATGTCATATACACAAATTTTGCCAAAGCATTAGATAAGTGTGATTATAGCACATAAACTGAAAGAAAAAGGTATCACCGGAAAGGTGGGGAGGTGGATCTATAATTTCTCATTAACAGAAGACAATCAGTAGCAGTTAATCAAGCGGTATCGGAAGGTTCAGAGGTTAAAAGCTCTGTTCCCCAGGGTATAGTGTTGGCACCCTTACTCTTCCTAATACCGGTACTAATAGTGATATCAATGTAAATGTACAACACAGCTGTGTCTCATCATTTGCAGACGACACAAAACTAAGCCTAGGAATAACCCCAACAGAAGACAAAGAAATCTTATAAGCAGACATGAAAGCTGTATTTCGGTGGGCCAAAGATAACAACATGCAATTTAACGAAGAGCAATTTCAGCCGATAAGGTATGGAGGAAATGAAGAGATTAAAGAAAACACAACCTACTTAACAGAGTCACTCCTGCCAATCCCACGAAAATCAGAGGTGAAAGATCTTGGGGTAATAATGTCAGAAAACATGTCTTTCAAAGAACATAATCAGGCCAAGTCAGTAGCTGCGAGGAAATTTGTAGGTTGGATACTGCATACTTTCAAGACACGAGAAGAACGGCCACTGATAACGTTTTTCAAATCGTTGGTGATCCCACGACTGGAGTATTGCAGTGTGCTAACATCTCCACACAAAGCCGGGGAAATATACGAAATAGAGTGTTCAAAGAAGCTTCATGTCCCACATCAGCTCGGTAAAACATCTTCACTACTGGGATCGACTGAAGGCTCTTAACTTATATTCACTGGAGCGAAGAAGAGAGAGATACCTGATAATTTACACATGGAAAGTTATCGAGGGTTGAGTGCCAAACCTTCACACCACAATATCATGGAACTGGAACAACAGGGGGGGGGGTAGGAAATGTAACATCCCACTCCAAAAGTGTAGGGGAGCTCTGGGCACACTAAGGGACTCGTGGTTGACAAACAGGGGTCCGGGCCTCTTCAACAAAATGCCAGAGAAAGTGAGAAACCTGATGGGCGTGCCAACGGAAGTCTTCAAAAAAGCCTTGGACAACCATCTCAAGTCGGTGCTTGATCAGCCATGCTTCGCGGGGGTGAGAGCTGCCCCCTCGAATAGCCTGCTACCTACCTGGAGTCTACCTGGAGTTGTTTCTGCCATCCTTCATCGGCCTCGGCGAGAGTTGCTCCCCCCGAGTATGTTTGCTACCAGTGCTTGATGCAGCAGGCTATTCGAGGGGGCAGCTCTCATCCCCGCGAAGTACGGCTGATCAGGCACCGACTTGAGATGGTTGTCCAAGGCTTTCTTGAATACTTCCGGTGGCACGTCCATCAAGTTTCTCACGTTCTCTGGCATTTTGTTGAAGAGGCTCGGTCCCCTGTTTGTCAACCAGGAGTCCCTTAGTGTGCCCAGAGCTCCCCTACACTTTTGGGGTGGGATGTTACATTTCGTACCCCCTCTGTTGCTCCAATTCCATGATATTGTGGTGTGAAGGTTTGGCACTAGACCCTCGATAACTTTCCATGTGTAAATTATCAAGTATCTCTCTCTTCTTCGCTCCAGTGAATATAAGTTAAAAGCCTTCAGCCGATCCCAGTAATGAAGATGTTTTACCGAGCTGATGCGGGACGTGAAGCTTCTTTGAACACTCTCTATTTCGTATATTTCCCCGGCTTTGTGTGGAGATGTTAGCACACTGCAATACTCCAGTCGTGGGATCACCAACTATTTGAAGTGTTATCATTGGCCGTTCTTCTCGTGTCTTGAAAGTACGTAGTATCCAACCTACAAGTTTCCTCGCCACTACTGACTTGGCCTTGCTACATCAAACATTGGCAGCAAACATACTCGGGGGGAGCAGCTCTCGCCGAGGCCAATGAAGGATGGCCGAAACAACTCCAGGTAAACAGGTAATAATCATAAACACTCGAACAGTAAATTTGAAGAAAATTTATATATAAATATACCGGGTATATCATATACAGTATACTGTAAATATCATATATATATATATATATATATATATATGTATACAGTATATACCGTATATATAAAACAAAAGTAATTTTAACCTTTTCCTATATCACGCCGTGGTGTAGTGGGTTTAACCGAGGCCACCGAGAGTACCAGGCCGCACAGATGGGACCTTTAACCCTTGTCTATCGGGGCCCGACTTAAGTCCGTATCGAAAAAATTGGACTATGTGGCGGGGCCCGACTTAAGTTCGTGTGCAATTTTGGCGCAATATTGGCTCTGAGAGAGAGACGAGCGACGGGAGGAGCCTGGGTTACCTCATGACCGCTCGCCACGGCCGCCGTGGACCGACTGAGATGTACTCCACTTACATCCACCCTCACTCCCTCGCTACATACGTAATTATATAAAGAAATTACCATATTTTAGCGATTTTGCCCTTCGGTTGCACGATCGTTGCAAGACAACCAGTGATCGTAGAAGGATGGTTCGGGTGTCATTGGAAAGCTCAATTTACGCCCTTTCAGGGATACATACTTGTATTACGCTCTGGGTCATGTTTATGCATGAAAAAGAGCACGGAAACAACCCCATTTATGGTAAAAAAAAAACACTGGGCGGCACAGTGAAATATACTCCACCACCCGCTCTTAAGGTGTTAAATTATGTGACGTAGGCAAAGGTAGGGTTCATTTTCGCACTACCCTCACAGGTCAGTATACATTTGAGTGAGATATGGGAATATCACGCTGTGTTTCCAAATGATTTCCCCCTTCTAAATACTTTATAAGTAGCCTATATTAAAACTATGTTTACCCATACTCGACAAGAAGGTCATTTTAAGGAATTTTGAAGGAATTAACTATGAAGAAGTAAAAACAGATGAGGAAATTAATTTTGGTTTATGTCATACGAATGTTGAAGTTTGTAAGGAGGATATATAGATAGATTGATAGATAGATATAGTTAAATATATAGATACTATAGCCTAGATAGTTAAAAAGATAGATTGATAGATAGATATTGTTAAATATATAGATACTCTAGATAGTTAAAAACAGTGAGAGTGAGTGCGCGTGTGTGTGTGTGTGTACTGTATGTGTGTGAGTAGTGCGTGTGTGTGGTGAGGAGTGCGTGTGTGTGTGTGTGTGTGTGTGTGTGTCTGTTAGAGTTAGAGAACTTACAAATTATTGCATAACAGAACTGAAGATGGATTACATACTAACAGGAACATTTCAAACAGACCATTTGAAAGCAAGATTTGGTCACTATCGGCAGTTAGCAGGAGGAAATTACAATATTTCTGTACGCCAAATATATGAGTGTGAAAAGAAGATAGGGATGATGTCAGTGTTAAAACTAAGTTTACCCATACTCTACAAGAAGGCCATGTTAAGGAATTTTGAAGACATTAATTATGAAGAAGTAAAAACAGATGAGGAAATTGATTTTGGTTTATGTCATACGAATGTTGAAGTTTGTAAGGAGGATATTGATAGGTGTAAATACATCATCCCAGTGATAGTTTATTTAGCTGGCTATTGCTGTTACTCTGTGATAAAGAAAATTAAATGTAATGCATGTAAAGAAATGATTACGTGTTCAGATAGTGGTGAAGACATCCCTGAAAATCTAAGTTACATTGCTGGAATTAGCAGAGGTTCTCTTATTTACCCAGATAGTGTGACAGCCAACATGGTCATGTATAACTATATTGTTATTAACAAACTTGTTCAACTTCCTGCCTTTCGAAATGCTACTAGCCAAATAAATATAGCAACACAGCTCACAGTTACGGCTTTAGCAGATGTTGATCTCCTGTTCCCTAATGATATGTGTGAAAATGGTCATAACACCGACAAAATAGAAAGTATGGTGGTATATGTTTCTACAAATGCAATATTAAATAATTACTGTGCTAAAGAAAATAACATCCCAGCAGCTACCAGAGCTAATAAGAATGTAGGCATGAAGAGAAAGCTTCAAACCCTAGACAAATAGACTATGTGTACTGTATTGTATAATTATTGTATTGTGTGTGTGTGTGTTTGTGAGTGTGTGTGTGTGTGTGCCTGCAGGTGTGTGTGTGATTGTGATTGTGAAGGTGAGTGTGTCTGCAGGTGTGTGTGATTGTGATTGTGAAGGTGAGTGTGTCTGCAGGTGTGTGTGTGATTGTGATTGTGAAGGTGAGTGTGTCTGCAGGTGTGGTTAAGTAAGGGAATTGGATTTAAAAAGTATAATCCCGGAACGGAGATTGGATTAGGCCTAGTACAAAGGTCATTCCTTTATATGTGTGTTTGTGTGTGTTACATTAATTATATGTTTATATTAATTTATATAGTAATACATTAATTATATGTTTGTGTGTGTTACATTAATTATATGTTTATATTAATTTATATAGTAATACATTAATTATATGTTTATATTAATTTATATAGTAATACATTAATTATATTTATATTAATTTATATAGTAATACATTAATTATATGTTTATATTAATTTATATAGTAATACATTAATTATATGTTTATATTAATTTATATAGTAATACATTAATTATATGTTTATATTAATTTATATAGTAATACATTAATTATGTTTATATTAATTTATATAGTAATACATTAATTATGTTTATATTAATTTATATAGTAATACATTAATTATATGTTTATATTAATTTATATAGTAATACATTTTATGTTTAGTTATTTTATAGTAATACATTAATTATATGTTTATATTAATTTATATAGTAATACATATTATATGTTTATATTAATTTATATAGTAATACATTAATTATTTATATAATTATATAGTAATACATTAATTATATGTTTATATTAATTTATATAGTAATACATTAATTATATGTTTATATTAATTTATATAGTAATACATTTAGTTAGTTACTTATGTGTATTTGTTCACGAATAATAGTGGATGTCGCTTATATTGGCTCTCCAGTAAGGCTCTCTTTATTGGCTGTGTATAAAATATAGTAATATATAATAACATTTTATATTATATTTTCCAATAGGAAAAAAGTAATAGTGATATGCTTGTAATACGTTTTCATCTTGTACAAATACTTTTTCAAGGTATGAGTGTACTTTGCAGTAAATACCAAAGTATGTTGTTATAATATCGGCATAATAATATATAATAATATAATTTTGCGTACACAGTAAAAGATAAATATATTTTTATGTGTGCTTTAATTTAAAACTAAACTGATAAAATATAAAAGGGAGAGTAATGATTGACTTGGGAGACAGAGCGGTCCGTGAATGTAGCACCACCTTGCTGACGTCACAGTATGGTCGACGTGGCCTGGTACTCTCGGTGGCCTCGGTTTAACACTCCAAGAGCGGGTAGGTCGGTAACTTCTACTACCTGCCAAGCGGGTGGTTTTACCCTAAACGAGCTTATTTCCGTGCTCTTTTTCATGCATAAACAAGAGCCAGAGCGTAATACAAGTATGTATCCGTGAAAGGGCGATAATTGAGCTTTCCAATAACACCAGAACCATCCTTCTACAACCACTGGTTCTCTTGCAACGATCGTTCAACACGAAGGAAAAATTGCTAAAATACGGTAATTTCCTTACATAATTCCCTGTCTAGCGAGGTAGCGAGTGTGGATGTGTGTGGAGGTGGGCCCAGTGCCGGCGCGGGAGCCGTGCCGAACGGTCAGAGTCAACCTATGATCCTCCCACTGCTCGGACTCTCTCTCAGAGCCAATTATGTGCTCAAAATTGCTACCGACTTAAGGCGGTCCCTGCCACATTGTCCTTTATTCTCTAGACCGCCTTAAGTCGGGCCCCTCCAATAAGGGGTTAAAGCTTGGACACTCGTTCTGAATGTCGGAGGTTCGATCCCGGCTGGGAGTATTTAAACATTTATTAGCTCATGTGTATTTGTGTGATATACGGTACTTGATATTAATGACTCTCGTGTTTGGCTGGGCGAAAATTAAAATTAAATCTGTATAACCCAAAATGCGGGGGTAGGCCTAATCTTGAAAAAAAAAACGGAGCAATTAAAACTAAGATCATCAGCTACACGGGAAATCACATTACAAAACAGCAGTCCAAGACTGCACTCTTGTTTACATGTAGTCAGCTCATTTAAAACTGAATGGATATATGTAAAAAACAATACTGGTAATGTTGATAGCACACCTTTTTGTCTTACTCCATTTCTTATTGCCCATTCCTTAGAAAAAGTACCTCCATATTTAACCATTACAGCCTGTTGTCGGTAAAAAAATAAAATAAAAAACGATACATTTACAATCAAAGATAGAATATCCATTGTTAAAGCTTTTTTCAAAAGTTTAGAATGATAATCCTTAACCAAGGCTCTACAATAATCTACTATTGTACCTTGATACCGTTTCCTTCATAACCATACAAACTGTGGAAGTCCAATATTCCTCCCTCAAACCAGGTTGCCTATCATAAGTTTACATGTGTACCCAGTATTCACATAATTTCAGAAAGTTAGAAGATAACGTTGGTCTATGATTATCAATTGATGATTGATTCGTATATTTATATTAGATTAAAGGCATGATTATTCCCTAAGATATATAGACAAATAGATAAATAGATAGAGAGAAAAGCATAGATTTACACAAATACAGTAGCCTATACTGAACACACATGCCTTCCGATCCAAAGCGGGGTCGTCAGACTTTATTCTAGTTCAGATAGCAACATTCCAAATAAAGGAAAGTGGAAGAAAAGGATACCAAATATAAGAGAGAGAGAGAGCGAGCGAGCGAAGCCACGGGAAAACGAAAATGGCATCGAATCTATTGTTATTCAAATTACTCAATAAATCAATCAAACCATCAATAGGCCATATTATAAAATATGTATGCATCAGTAACTCCGTTTGTATACGGTATTTATGCCACCCATCTGTTTACCTATCTATCAAATAATGTATGGTACGGTACTGTATACAGTATATATATATATATATATATATATATATATATATATATATATAGAAGCAATACTCTCTTGTTGCGGGAATCGGAGTCGGATGATAAAAATCAATACCAGCGCTGGTACAAACATCTTTATTTTGGTAACGTTTCGGTTTAAGCATAAACCATCTTCAGACCTGAACTGAAATGAAATAAAAGCCTATAGGGCCTATGAATGGCAGAGTAATTTTCTAATGTAAATATTCTTATTAATAATTAAATTTAACAAATCTAGAATAAAACTTAAAATTAATAGTTATAAAAATAATAACCTAATACATATTAGAACTAGTAAAGTGAAAGAATAAAATGAGAGACGAAGAAATATTATGTGAGCAATAAAAGGAGGGGGGGGGGGGCGAAGTTAATAACAAATGTTTTCATAATTATATATAAGAACTAACCTTTACATATTAGAAACAGAGTAGAGGAGTGGAAGAGTCGTGCACACCCAGGCTGGGTTTATGTAACTGGGTGAGCAGGGTCTCCGACAGGAGTCGTGTGACTGTGTTTGGGGCAGTGGTGAGAATTGAAAAATCGGAGGGTTTTATGGGGTGATCAGATGATTTAGAGTGGTTTCGAATGGCAGAAAAGGAAGGATTTGAAAGAGGTCGGTTAGTTCTAAATGACCTACCCCGATGCTCTCACCACTGCCCCAAACACAGTCACACGACTCCTGTCGGAGACCCTGCTCACCCAGTTACATAAACCCAGCCTGGGTGTGCACGACTCTTCCACTCCTCTACTCTGTTTCTAATATGTAAAGGTTAGTTCTTATATATAATTATGAAAACATTTGTTATTAACTTCCCCCCCCCCCCCCCCCCCTCCTTTTATTGCTCACATAATATTTCTTCGTCTCTCATTTTATTCTTTCACTTTACTAGTTCTAATATGTATTAGGTTATTATTTTTATAACTATTAATTTTAAGTTTTATTCTAGATTTGTTAAATTTAATTATTAATAAGAATATTTACATTAGAAAATTACTCTGCCATTCATATAGGCTTTTATTTCATTTCAGTTCAGGTCTGAAGATGGTTTATGCTTAAACCGAAACGTTACCAAAATAAAGATGTTTGTACCAGCGCTGGTGTTGATTTATATATATATATATATATATATATATATATATCCAACATACTCTATCTATTTACCTGATTGTCTAACTAACTTACCATCTACTGTATATACAGTAGATATGCATATACAGTATATATATATCTATATATATTATATATGTTTATATATCTATGTATGTATCCATATACCTACTGTATATTCGTATCTAGTTACCCATATATATTTATAAGATCATGTATACAAGTATATCAATTAAACTGAAATAGGCTAATATCATCTATCAAAATCTATTTATCTACCTGCCTTACGCATATATCTTCCAATCTACTTCTCTATGCCTATTTTCCTGACCATTTATCAAGCCTATCTATTTATCTATCTACCTATCTATCTATTGTCGGTATAGCTATGCAATATAAGTGTTTAATTACCTTCTTCCTTATTCACTCAACCCACGCCCACCTCTACAATCCCTTTCCTGTTCTCTCTCTCTCGCTCCCTCTCTCTGTCCTTTATTTGGGGTTCTGCTGTTTTTTTTTTGTCTATGTCAGTGAAGGAGACAAAAGGCAAAGCTGCCTACAACAAGTGTCTCCTCCAAAGTTGAGAGAGTGACAGAGAGCCAAACTCAAGGTACATTAGATTCAAAATGTCTTGACAAACGGAGTTTGAAGTAGCTTAAGTCATAGGATGAGGGAGAGAGTTCCAAAGCTTGTTAAGTTGAAGAAAAACTGGTAAAATCGGTTCACTCTTGATTTTGAGAGTGGGACAGAATAGGGGTGGAAGTGTGTTGAAAGGCGGGTGCCCTCTACTCTCAATAAGGGAAGAGATACCGTATACACTGAGAAAGCTCAGAAGAACCCTGCATATTGTAATAGCGGTAGAAGAGTGAAAGAGATGAAACAATGTGGCGTGTAGAGAGATTGTAGGGAATTACTAAACAATGTGGCGTGTAGAGAGATTGTAGGGAATTACTAAACAATGTGGCGTGTAGAGAGATTGTAGGGAATTACTAAACAATGTGGCGTGTAGAGAGATTGTAGGGAATTACTAAACAATGTGGCGTGTAGAGAGATTGTAGGGAATTACTAAACAATGTGGCGTGTAGAGAGATTGTAGGGAATTACTAAACAATGTGGCGTGTAGAGAGATTGTAGGGAATTACTAAACAATGTGGCGTGTAGAGAGATTGTAGGGAATTACTAAACAATGTGGCGTGTAGAGAGATTGTAGGGAATTACTAAACAATGTGGCGTGTAGAGAGATTGTAGGGAATTACTAAACAATGTGGCGTGTAGAGAGATTGTAGGGAATTACTAAACAATGTGGCGTGTAGAGAGATTGTAGGGAATTACTAAACAATGTGGCGTGTAGAGAGATTGTAGGGAATTACTAAACAATGTGGCGTGTAGAGAGATTGTAGGGAATTACTAAACAATGTGGCGTGTAGAGAGATTGTAGGGAATTACTAAACAATGTGGCGTGTAGAGAGATTGTAGGGAATTACTAAACAATGTGGCGTGTAGAGAGATTGTAGGGAATTACTAAACAATGTGGCGTGTAGAGAGATTGTAGGGAATTACTAAACAATGTGGCGTGTAGAGAGATTGTAGGGAATTACTAAACAATGTGGCGTGTAGAGAGATTGTAGGGAATTACTAAACAATGTGGCGTGTAGAGAGATTGTAGGGAATTACTAAACAATGTGGCGTGTAGAGAGATTGTAGGGAATTACTAAACAATGTGGCGTGTAGAGAGATTGTAGGGAATTACTAAACAATGTGGCGTGTAGAGAGATTGTAGGGAATTACTAAACAATGTGGCGTGTAGAGATTGTAGGGAATTACTAAACAATGTGGCGTGTAGAGAGATTGTAGGGAATTACTAAACAATGTGGCGTGTAGAGAGATTGTAGGGAATTACTAAACAATGTGGCGTGTAGAGAGATTGTAGGGAATTACTAAACATGTGGCGTGTAGAGGGATTGTAGGGAATTACTAAACAATGTGGCGTGTAGAGAGATTGTAGGGAATTACTAAACAATGTGGCGTGTAGAGAGATTGTAGGGAATTACTAAACAATGTGGCGTGTAGAGAGATTGTAGGGAATTACTAAACAATGTGGCGTGTAGAGAGATTGTAGGGAATTACTAAACAATGTGGCGTGTAGAGAGATTGTAGGGAATTACTAAACAATGTGGCGTGTAGAGAGATTGTAGGGAATTACTAAACAATGTGGCGTGTAGAGAGATTGTAGGGAATTACTAAACAATGTGGCGTGTAGAGAGATTGTAGGGAATTACTAAACAATGTGGCGTGTAGAGAGATTGTAGGGAATTACTAAACAATGTGGCGTGTAGAGAGATTGTAGGAAGTTACTAAACAATGTGGCGTGTAGAGAGATTGTAGGGAATTACTAAACAATGTGGCGTGTAGAGAGATTGTAGGGAATTACTAAACATGTGGCGTGTAGAGAGATTGTAGGGAATTACTAAACAATGTGGCGTGTAGAGAGATTGTAGGGAATTACTAAACAATGTGGCGTGTAGAGAGATTGTAGGGAATTACTAAACAATGTGGCGTGTAGAGAGATTGTAGGGAATTACTAAACAATGTGGCGTGTAGAGAGATTGTAGGGAATTACTAAACAATGTGGCGTGTAGAGAGATTGTAGGGAATTACTAAACAATGTGGCGTGTAGAGAGATTGTAGGGAATTACTAAACAATGTGGCGTGTAGAGAGATTGTAGGGAATTACTAAACAATGTGGCGTGTAGAGAGATTGTAGGGAATTACTAAACAATGTGGCGTGTAGAGAGATTGTAGGGAATTACTAAACAATGTGGCGTGTAGAGAGATTGTAGCGAATTACTAACAATGTGGCGTGTAGAGAGATTGTAGGGAATTACTAAACAATGTGGCGTGTAGAGAGATTGTAGGGAATTACTAAACAATGTGGCGTGTAGAGAGATTGTAGGGAATTACTAAACAATGTGGCGTGTAGAGAGATTGTAGGGAATTACTAAACAATGTGGCGTGTAGAGAGATTGTAGGGAATTACTAAACAATGTGGCGTGTAGAGAGATTGTAGGGAATTACTAAAAGGAAGAGAGTTGATGAGACGAAATACTTTTGACTCTACCCTTTCGAAAAGTGGGGTATGGGTGTAACCTCCCCACACATGCAAACAATACTCAATACATGGCACTGCACCCCTATACAGAGCAAGAAGCTGTGCAAGGGTGAAGAACCCATGGAGACGGTTGAGCACACCTAACTTCTGGGAAACTGTTTTAGCAAGAGTGGTAATATGATTTTTAAAAGAAAGGTCAAGAGAAAAAGAAACACCAAGCATACTGAGAAAAGATGAAGTGTTAATTTGTGTGTTGTTGAAGAATAATGGAAAGTCGTATGGATGATTGTGACTGGCAGATAGAAGGAAAAATCGGGTTTTGGAAGCATTGAGAGTAACAAGATGTTCTCTCCCTCAATCGGAGATAGTTGATAGATCAGAAGATAGGCATGCTATGGCCTCATCACTTGAGTTTTGGCCTTTGGAGTGATGCAGGCTGGGTTGTTGTAGAAAACTAGTTGAATAGTGTAAGGTAGAGTCATCAGCATATGAGTGGATAGGACTAGAGGTACAGTTGAGAAGATCATTAAAGAGAACTGGAGACAGGACAGAACCCTAACGACACAGGAGCGATGGCCGTCCACAACTGCAGCTATGAAACGAACGGTCAGATATGATATTCGAGATAAAGGCACAGATGGAGGGGTAGAAACCGAACGAGCGTAGTTTAGACATTTGTGCCAGACTCTATCAAAGGCTTTCAATATGTCTAGCTCAATAGAGAAGGTCTCACCGAAGTCCCGAAAGGAGGATGACCAAGAGTTAGTAAGATAAGAACAAAGATCACCAGTAGAGCGGCCCTTAACCCTTTTACGCACAGGACACGATTTGCACCCTTTCTAGGATACTTATAAGCCTTTGTGACCATCAGGGGTGTTTAGAAACCTTTAGTTTAGTTACTTCAACCTCTGCAGTTGTCTTTGAGTGAGCTGTGGGCAGGAAACTAATTTTAGAGAGTTAATTATGAGATTAAGATAACTCTATTTCTGAATGCTAAACGGCAACCACCAAGTCCACAGGATAGCAAGAGGGTTAAGTAAACCATATATTGGAGATCTGAAAATAGATTATGGGGAAAAAAATGCTTAAGACATTTTGAATTAAGAATAGTTAAAAAAACTATAGTGATGCAAGAAATTAGAGCAATTGGATGGTAGTTGGAAGGTTGAGAGCGATCACCCTTGTTTGGGACAGGTTAAATGAGAGCAAACTCCCGGCAAGATGGAATTTTTTTAAACGAAAGAGTTTGCTAAATATAATTAAATCCTGACCACCTCGTTTGGATCGTAAGGTCTGTGTGATCAGTGTATCTATGAACAAATATATATCTCTCTCTCCCTTACTGTAATCCGTTTATGCATGCATTTTTTACACTCCGTACAGTACAGCTCTCCGGTCATTAAATGTCAAACTCTCACTCACTCTCACCTTTTCTCTCTCCGTCTGTTTATCGATATATCCAATCTATCTATTATATTATCTATCTATTTATCCATCCATCCATCTACAGCAAGGTACATATAATTATCTCTCTCTCTCTCTCTCTCTCTCTCTCTCTCTCTCTCTCACACACACACACACACACACACACACACACACACACGACCGTCCTCACCCATGACATTACTATTGATAAATATATCGATTGGTTCAAGCACAGACCCCACAACAGACCAAGGCCGTAGAGAGCTAAGCCAAATACACCCATAAGGTCGGTTCTCACATATTTACGTCAGGAAGAATGGGACGTATGGAGCAAGGATGGTATGGTCTGATTCTATTTATTATATTATGCCATGACTCCTTTCCCCCTATGTTGGAATTTTCTCTATAGCTATTCTTGTTCTGTCGTTTGATAATCTGTCTGTGTCAAAGTCTCTCTCTCTCTCTCTCTTACCGTCTTCATTCTTCCATATTTACCTGACATATTCTTCATACTAGTTTATGTAAATCTATCTATTTACCGTACTAATTTATCAACAAGTTACCGTACCTATCTCCAGTACCGGTAGGCTATATAGGCACATTTGCCGTAAGCATAGATCTAGCCTATCAGTCTAAGCAATCTATCTCCGTCATTTAATGTTATCCTCGTGTAATACCTACTTCACCTCCTATCCCTTACTTCTTCCCTTCCTCCCTTACCCTATTACTTCTTCCCTTCCTCCCTTACCCTATTACTTCTTCCCTTCCTCCCTTACCCTATTACTTCTTCCCTTCCTCCCTTACCCTATTACTTCTTCCCTTCCTCCCTTACCCTATTACTTCTTCCCTTCCTCCCTTACCCTATTACTTCTTCCCTTCCTCCCTTACCCTATTACTTCTTCCCTTCCTCCCTTACCCTATTACTTCTTCCCTTCCTCCCTTACCCTATTACTTCTTCCCTTCCTCCCTTACCCTACTTCTTTCCTTCCTCCCTTACCCTATTACTTCTTCCCTTCCTCCCTTACCCTATTACTTCTTCCCTTCCTCCCTTACCCTATTACTTCTTCCCTTCCTTCCTTACCCTATTACTTCCATACAGCCTGACATCCTGCTTTCCTTCCTTCCCACCTTTCATCTTTTTGTCCTTCCTTCCGCCAATCCTTCCTCCTTCTCCCTTCCTTTGGTCCCCTTTTCATCTTACCTTCAATCCTTTCTTCCGTCATTCTTCCTTCCCTTCCTTCCTCCTTTCCCTCCCTGCTTGCCTTCCACTCCCCCTCTTTCCCATACCCCTTCCTTCCTCCCCCCTCACTCCTTTCTTCCACTTTGACTGACCCCTCTCACCCCTCCTTCCCACCCCTCTTGTTACTGCCACAACTGCATGTGTCCACGAGTGCACCAATTTATCTTCACACACACACACACACACACACACACACACACACACACACACAGTCCTGCAACCGCTTACATGCTACAGTTGCAATTTAAGGGGAGGTATTTACTTTGTTCCCTAGACCTCCATCAAGCTTAAAATTACACCCCCTGGAGTCCCTTTCAAGATAAATTTGTACATTTTTCGGTAGAAAAATTTCCCGGCCAAAGGCCGGTGCCTCTTAAATTACAGGCTCGCTATCGCTCGCCAGGATAAAATCGACACCTGAATGGCACGAAAGGTCTTAATATGGGGTGAAAGTTCTTAAAATCGCTAAACTAATGGGGCGAACGTTTTATAATATCAAAAGCAATGGTGCTAAACATGAGGGAGAAAGGGGTCAAGAAAAAATCCCTCAAGTCGAGATCTCCCCTTAATTACTGATGTTGCAGCCATTTATCACAACTCTCTCTCTCTCTCTCTCTCTCAAATATTCCAGAAGCTTACCTTATAAGTAGCTGTTACTGTTTTTAAGGTACAAAATAATTTATATCCTAACTGGTTCTCTCAATTCTGTACCATAAATGATATATCTAATAGTACCACAAGACGGCAGAATGATCTTTATGTCCCCTAGAGATAGAACTAACTGTGGGGCACGTTCTCTGAAAGGTATTGGGGCCTACGGTATGGAACGCCTTCCAAAGGTATTGGGGCCTACGGTATGGAACGCCTTCCAAAGCCTAGTCAAAGACTCAAATAGCCTGCCATTATTCAAGGGCAGACTAAAGAGGCATATTTTAGAATATGATCTAGAGTGAGATATTGATTACGTTCTATATATTTTAGAATATGATCTAGAGTGAGATATTGATTACGTTCTATATATTTTAGAATATGATCTAGAGTGAGATATTGATTACGTTCTATATATTTTAGAATATGATCTAGAGTGAGATATTGATTACGTTCTATATATTTTAGAATATGATCTAGAGTGAGATATTGATTACGTTCTATATATTTTAGAATATGATCTAGAGTGAGATATTGATTACGTTCTATATATTTAGAATATGATCTAGAGTGAGATATTGATTACGTTCTATATATTTTAGAATATGATCTAGAGTGAGATATTGATTACGTTCTATATATTTTAGAATATGATCTAGAGTGAGATATTGATTACGTTCTATATATTTTAGAATATGATCTAGAGTGAGATATTGATTACGTTCTATATATTTTTAATCTATTTTAGGAAGGAACTAGTTATCCGTACATTCTTACCGACACTGTTTATGTAAGATTATGATGCATTATGTATTATGTAATTTGTTTGAGATGATTTTATTGTATGAACAGCCATTGTATATTTAATGAAAATAAAATAATCTGAAAATCTCTTTCTCTCTCTCTCTCTCTCTCCCCTTGACCCACATATAATAAATGAAAAATCCATACAAACGGGCTCCCCTCAAAATGGGTGTTAATTTTGTGTGAGAGTTTGTGATAGGGGAGTTTAGGTTGGTCAGCTGTCAGTGTGTGTGTGTGTGCTCGTATGAGTCAGGTCTAGTGTGGGTGTTTCTAAATGTTAATGTATAACATTGACAACACACACACACACACACACACACATATATATATATATATATATATATATATATATATATATATATATATATATATATATATATATATATATATATATATATATATAGATATATATATATATATATATATATATATATATATATATATATATATATATATATATATATATATATATATATATATATATATTATATATACAGTATATATATTACTTTCATTTACAATTTATATAGTTCTGTGCTATATATATATATATATATATATATATATATATATATATATATATATATATATATATATATATATATATATATATATATATATATATATATATATATATATATATATATATATATATATATATATATATATTTATTTATCATTGTAGGGGTGAGGAGGGAGGAGGGTTGACAATGGTACAGACCACCCCTAAGCAGTCTATACAAAATCAACCCTGGCCAAACTTTTGGCCAGTGTACGTGAGTACGCATATACAGTATCTTATGTAAGTCTGTAGGTAAAGTGTGTATAATGTCTACACTATTAAGACCTATGATGTACCCCTTCACCTCTCCAGGGACCCGGACGTGCTACAATTAATGTACTGTATGTAACATACTGTAAGTGTGTGTGTAAATGTGTATGTTATGTAAAACTGTATTTATGTAAGTGTGCATATTATGTAAGTGTGCATGTTATGTAAGTGTGTATGTTATGTAAGTGTGTAGAGTGTATGCCCAGACTAAGTATGGTGTACCCCTTCACCTCTCTACAGGGCTCCGGACGTGGTACAATTAATCATTTAAAGACGAGGCTACCGGGTGCACGGACATACACCAGAAGCTATGGGCAAAAAATAGGGAGAGGAAGGAGGAGTGAGAAAGAGGAAGGGGGAAAGAGGAAGGGGGACAGAGGAAGAGGGACGGGGGACAGAGGAAGAGGGACGGGGGACAGAGGAAGAGGGAAGGGGGACAGAGGAAGAGGGACGGGGGACAGAGGAAGAGGGACGGGGGACAGAGGAAGAGGGACGGGGGACAGAGGAAGGGAGAAAGAGAAAAGGGGACAGAACAGGGCCGTCAGTCACTTTATCCCTCTAAATAGAGACGGCCGTGGAAAGGGGGCAGAGGAAGAAGGATAGAGGAAGGGGGATGGGGGACATAGGAAGGGGGAGAGGAAGCGAAAAGGGGGAGCTGAAGATTGTACAAGAAGGGATAGAAATGTAGTATTGATGTAAGGGCATGTTTTTACAGAGGATTACTAAGGAAAGAAAGTGATACCATAATTATTGATCCTCCTTCAGCTACTTATTAAAGGTTGAGGATTGGGAAGGGAATTGGTAATGAAGGCTATGGATTGGGAAGGAGACTGGGAATGAGGGTTATGGATTGGGAATGAAAGTTGGGAGTGGAAATGAAGGTTAGGGATTGGGAATGAAGGTTAGGGTTTGGAAGGGGACTGGGAATTAAGGTTAGGGATTGGGAATGAAGGCTAGGGATTGGGAAGGGGACTGGGAATGAAGGTTAGGGATTGGTAATGAAGGTTAGGGATTGGGAAGGGGACTGGGAATTAAGGTTAGGGATTGGGAAGGGGACTGGGAATGAAGGTTAGGGATTGGTAATGAAGGTTAGGGATTGGGAAGGGGACTGGGAATTAAGGTTAGGGATTGGGAAGGGGACTGGGAATGAAGGTTAGGGATTGGGAAGGGGACTGGGAATTAAGGCTAGGGATTGGGAATGAAGGTTAGGGATTGGGAAGGGGACTGGGAATTAAGGTTAGGGATTGGGAAGGGGACTGGGAATGAAGGTTAGGGATTGGGAATGAAGGCTAAGGATTGGGAAGGGGATTGGGAAGGGGACTGGGAGTGAAGGTTAGGGATTGGGAAGGGGGCTGGGAATGAAGGTTAGGGATTGGGAACGGGGCTGGGATTTAGTGGATTGCCAGTACCGGTATGCTACAAATATAAACTGTGGGGCTTCCAAATCCAGAGACCTGCGGGGGGAAATGCACTACTAGGGCAGAAACGTAGTCAGTCCAGGATTTAAGACGAGGTATGTAACAAACACACACACATACATAATATATAATTATACGGTATATATATATATATATATACCGGTATATATATATATATATATATACACAGTATATATATATATAAATACAGTACATGCATACGATTTTACAATGCTTGTATTCTGCGGCATTCCACACAATTATCAGGCAATTTATTTCTTTAAAAAAAAAAATATATATATACCGGTATATAAGAAAATAAGAGATGGGAATGGAGTTGGAGTTGCAGATTTCTTATATTAAGTCAGTGTAAAACAGTGCTAGAGATTTGAAGCCTGATACTCATAACTGTCTGATAATATCCTGTAAAGCGAGCCTCTAGTCCCAAGCATAGCGACTTGTTAGGCCTCGGAACCTGACATTTGTAAAGTTTTCCTGTAATCCAAGCAACTTATATTCTACGTTCCTGTATTCATCATTCCTGAATATTGTTCCTGAGCTTCTGAGTAATATATGATTGGCTGGTTCCCGATTTTATATTTTCTCATTACCCTACCTAAACCATATTGCTTTTGAGTTATGGCGGCGTTACCAGAACACACTAAATACATAACTCAAGGATGTACTTTCTGCCCTCTCTGGGTTAAATACTAAGAAGGCGTCTGGACCAGATGGTGTTCCTCCTGTTGTACTAAAAAACTGTTCTTCCTTGCTGACTCTCTGCCTAGGCAAACTCGTCCATCTCTGTCTTTCCTCCAACATCTTCCCTTCTTGCTGGAAGTTTGCTCTTATTTAACCCGTCCCAAAGAAGGATGACCGCTCTCAATCTTCCAACTATCGTAATTTCTTGCATCTCAAAAGTTTTGAATCTATTCTTAGTTCAAAATATAGAGTATAAAGCAATCTTCTTCCCATAATCTACTTTCAGATCGCCAGTATAGCTTCCTTAACACCTTCTCTACCGGCGACGTCTTATTTATATTATTTCAGTTACATTTAGACGGTTTTATTAAGATTAGGAAGGATATGTGGTAGGTAAAACAGTCAATTGAGATAGTTTGAAACCTTATAATTGATTTAAGGCCATTCCTGAACTGAATAAAATTGTATAATTGTAGCCAGAATATTATGAAAAGGATGGCAACGGTACTGTATGGGTTAAGGGCCTTTCTACTGCTCATCTTTCGTATCTTACTAACTCTTGGTCATCCTCCTTTCAGGACTTCGGCGAGACCTTTTTTATTGTGCTAGAGATATCGAAAACCTTCAATAGAGTCTGGTACACATATCTAATTTCTAAACTACTGGTACCCTCCTTCGGTTTCTATCCCTCTATGTGTGCCTTTACTGTATCTCCAATTTATTTTGTGGCCGTTCCTTAGCTGCGGTTGTGAACAGCAATCGCTCACTTCCTCAACCTATCAACTCCGGTGTTCCTTGGGGTTCTGTCCTGTCTCCAGTTATCTTTCTAATATTCATTAATGATCTCAAATGTAACTGTAGTCCTATCCACACATAAGCTGATGACTCTACCTTACACTATTAAACTAGTTTACCACAACGACCCACCATGCAATTACTTCAAAATTCACGTGATGAGGCCATAGCACGCCTATCTTCTGTTTTATCAACTACAGTATTTCCGATTGGGACGAAGAATCTTGTTACCGGTATTTTCAATACTTCCAAAACCCAATTTCTCCATCTATCCACTCATCACAATCTTTCACATGACTATCCCTTACCCTTCTATAATAAACAAATCAACCCTTCATCATCTCTCAGCGTTCTTGGTGTACCCTTTTCATCCGACCTATCTTGGAAAGATCATATTATCACTCTTGCTAAAGCAGCTTCCCAAAAATTAGGTGTTCTCAACCGTCTCTTCTTCACTCCCGCACAGCTTCTTACTATGTACAGGGACACGGTGCACCCATGGTCCGAGTACTGTTAGCATATATGGGGAGGTTCCACCCATACCACACTTTTCAAAAGGGTAGAGTCAAAGGCATTTCGCCTCATCAATTCACTTCCTCTTACTAATTCCCTACAATCTCTCTCTAAACGTCACAATGTTGCATCTTTCTCACTCATCTACCGCTATTACAATAATTAGTGTTCTTCAGATCTTTCTCAGTGTATACCTCCTCCCTTACGGAGAGTGGGGGACACCCACCTTTCAACACATAGGCTACTCACCCCTATTCTGTCCAACTCTTTAACCCAAGAGTGAACCAATTTTGTCAGTCATTTTTCTACTTAACAAGTAAGCTCTGGAACTCTCTCCCTCAATCTGTCTTTCACTCATCCTATGACTAAAACTGCTTCAAGCTCCGGGTGTCCAGAAATTTTGACTCTAACGTACCTTGAATTAGGCTCTCTTTCACTCTTTCAACTTTGTGGAGGCACTTGTTGCAGGCAGCTCTGCTTTTCATCTCCTTCACACACATAGAAATGTTAATACTATAATACAAGGCGTGATAAATGAGGCATCAAAATGGCTCCCGTATGAGCATAACATGAATGGAGAAAGTTGAACAGGGGTATTGATCTTGTGGACTATTGATTCTGAAGGGCATAATCACGGTTAATAAAGGGAATCTCCAGTGCCATTAACTAGTACATTTGGAAATACTGTATAAGGAATGCACAGTCAGGGTTGAGTGTTCTGATTGACACAAAATTAATTTATAACACACAAGGACAAACTTTTATATTCGCCTATTGAATATATATAATTGAGAACCTCACAAAAATAATAGTAAGTAAACACATAATAAAACAGATAAAACAAACAAATAATAATACTACAATACCGCAAAACTTATGAATCACCAATTAAAAGTCAAGGGGTACCGAATTATATGACTACCCTGATTTTTGGTTGATAGCAGTAGGTATAATGGGGAAAAACCAGGAGAGGCACGAGTGAAGATTAATTTTGAAGTGGATAAATATAAGGTAAGTGCTATGGAAGGAGGGATTATGGGTGGTGGAGGGGGAGAAGTGGAGGGGAGTTAACAAACACAACAAGGAAAAAGGCAGTTGGAAAAGTTGGCGGTAAAAGAGGCCTAGAACAAGTTAAAGAGGGACCTTTGTGAAGTGGGCATGGTCTACACACTCACTCACTCTCTCTCTCACATACACTCTCTCTCTCTCTCCCTCACTTATCACCCCTCCCCCTCACTTCCTGCACCCTTCAACAGACCCCCCCCCCCCTCTCCCAGACCTGCACTAAGCCCTTGTCACCAATCATTTCAGTTAGAGTATGTTAACCTCTTCAGTAACATGACGTCCTTTCTATACATCTCATGCTGAGTATTATCAGACGATTTTATTCAGCTTAGGATGGTATCGTGGGAGGCATAAGGTTAATTGAGATCGTGTTTACTCCTTCAATTCCTAAACCATTCCCAAACTGCATAAGCTCGTCTAATGATAACTAGCCTAACCTGTGAAAACCATCCCCGTATAGTGAAAGGGTTAAGTTAAGGCTTGGCTATACTCTGTTCAACATAGCCGGGCAAACATGTCACCGCCTACCAGCCTCTTTACACAATAACAAACTATTATAGGTTAGTCAGTTTTATTTTAACTGACGGTAAATTGAATCCCTTAGCATCTGATGTATCGATGTTTAATGAAACATTTTTAAACTACGGTACTACATCTCTGCGTTATATCAATGCCAAGATTTCATAATTAGCGACATTTATCGATGCAGAATCGATGAAATAGCGGATTGTTAAGGGGGAAGGGTATAATTTATTGGTCGATGTATTTACTTTTCTGCTTTATTTTTTAGTTTCCTCCATAGAGGAAACTAAAAAACATGCCCATGATCCCCCTTCTAGACACATTTTGACATGTTTCGGTAGAAAAATCCTCCTAAAATACAGGCTCGCTATCGCTCGGCAGGAAAAAAAATCTACACCTAAATGGCACGAAAGGTTTTAATAGTGACACAAAAATTAGGTCAAGTATTATAATCGCCAAACTAAAGGGCCTAACGTCTTAAAACAATAACACTAATGGTGCTAAACATGAGGGAGACTGAGGGCCGGGCCTCCCCCCTAAGCTGGCGACCTATTTACCCTGAGGTGGAAGACAAGCCAGACTACTGTATACACTGCACCACAGACTACTGTATACACTGCACCACAGACTACTGTATACACTGCACCACAGACTACTGTATACACTGCACCACAGACTACTGTATACACTGCACCACAGACTACTGTATACACTGCACCACAGACTACTGTATACACTGCACCACAGACTACTGTATACACTGCACCACAGACTACTGTATACACTGCACCACAGACTACTGTATACACTGCACCACAGACTACTGTATACACTGCACCACAGACTACTGTATACACTGCACCACAGACTACTGTATACACTGCACCACAGACTACTGTATACACTGCACCACAGACTACTGTATACACTGCACCACAGACTACTGTATACACTGCACCACAGACTACTGTATACACTGCACCACAGACTACTGTATACACTGCACCACAGACTACTGTATACACTGCACCACAGACTACTGTATACACTGCACCACAGACTACTGTATACACTGCACCACAGACTACTGTATACACTGCACCACAGACTACTGTATACACTGCACCACAGACTACTGTATACACTGCACCACAGACTTTCACTAGACTATCATGGTTGGTTGTTTTATTGTTCTGCTATCATTATACCATTATATTCAGCATAGTAAGGATATAATTATGGAAGTCAAAGGGTTAATTTGACTCCACTCACCCTTCCTAAACCCAATATAATCGTTTAAGGGAGCCCACCTCGCTTTTTTTGTCTCTTTCTCTCCCTCTCTTTTTGGCTTGTATATATTCGGCCCCATTCAGCCTACTGTTTTAAGACGTTTACTCCCATCCAGGTGTCAATATTTTCCTGGCGAGCAGTAGCGAGCCAGCATATATATATTTTTGTTTTGATAGCAAGCCAAATTTGTACATTTTCGATAGAAAAATGTCTCCGGCGAAGCCGGATATCTCCATACAATGCTGGCTCGCTATCGCTCCGCAGAAAGAAATCAACACCTGGATGGGGATAAACGTCTTAAAACAGTTGGCTGAATGGGGCCGAATGGATACAAGCCAGGGAAAGAGAGAAAAGGAAAGAAAGATAAAAAAAACGGTGACTCCCCTTAATACTAGATAACATAAAAGGAAAACAATGCGTCACGGTAAACTAGAAAGGCTAAAAGTTTGCTCTCATTACGGACGATACATTCCAATAACACCGTGCCATTATTATTATCAGGCATCCATTAATTAACATAGAGTCATGACCATTTTCACAGAGTCAACTTTGTCAGTATTAGGACGCTATTCATCATTTTATTCTGGTTATCATTAGACGATTTTCTGCAATTTAGAGTGCCACTTGATATCAACTACTTACAAACTTTCATTATACACCTTTCACCTTTTGACTCTCACAGACAAACTACCTAACATCATCTAACGATAGCCAGAATAAAGTGAAAAAGTCGCCCCTGAATACTGAAAGGGTTAACATGAAGAAAATAGCACACTGTAGGTAACGCTAGGTGTTATGTGGGTGGCAATGGGGAGGAAGTGTGTGTGGGGGAAAATAATTGTAATACCCTGTACAGTGTACACAACACATCTACTATACAGTATATAACCCCTTAACACTCCACGACCCTTCTATGTAATAATTGTAATACCCTGTACAGTGTACACAACACATCTACTATACAGTATATAACCCCTTAACACTCCACGACCCTTCTATGTAATAATTGTAATACCCTGTACAGTGTACACAACACATCTACTATACAGTATATAACCCCTTAACACTCCACGACCCTTCTATGTAATAATTGTAATACCCTGTACAGTGTACACAACACATCTACTATACAGTATATAACCCCTTAACACTCCACGACCCTTCTATGTAATAATTGTAATACCCTGTACAGTGTACACAACACATCTACTATACAGTATATAACCCCTTAACACTCCACGACCCTTCTATGTAATAATTGTAATACCCTGTACACAACACATCTACTATACCTTACCTTTGGATACCTTTGGATGTGTTCGCCGCTCCTCTAGCGGCACCAAGGAGCGCGACGCCCCTCCTTATGGGTGGTGATTTGGTGCAGTAGACTGTTTGAAGCGACAGCTCGCTCCCTTGCGAGGATGGGCTCGTCTGGCACTTTTTGCAGTTCGACATCTAGGGCTCTCTTGAAGTTGTCTAACGAGATGTCCCTCATGTCTCTTACTCGCCGTGGGCCTCTGTGTGATAACCAGCCCTCTCGCAGAGAGCCCATAGCACCCCTGTTATTCATCCGGGGGATTTCGCATTCCCAGCCTCTCCTATCACTGAATTTCATGACTATCGGAGTATCGGAGTATATCGGAATTTTTCCTCATTGAATTGCATGTTGTTTTCCCTGGTCCACTGGAACACTACATTCATGTCTTCCTGCAGTCGGCCCGTGTCCTCTTGTGTGTTTACTATCTTGCTTAATTTTGTGTCATCAGCAAAAGATGACACCGTACTGTGTCTGGTGTTGGTATCTATGTCGCAAATTAGTATGAGGAACAGAAGGGGCGCTAGCACTGTTCCTTGGGGCACTGAGCTTTTGACATCCAAAGGCTCAGAAGTGACTTGGTTTACTGCTACCGATTGTTTTCGGTTTATGAGGAAATTGTATATCCACCGTCCGATTTTCCCAGTTATACCTTTTGCTTTCAGTTTGTGGGCTATTATACCATGGTCACATTTATCAAATGCCTTAGCAAAATCGGTGTAAATGACATCCACGTTTTTCTTTTCTTCTAGCGCTTTAAGAATTTTGTCATAGTGTTCCAAAAGTTGTGAGAGACATGATCTTCCCGCTCTGAACCCATGTTGACCGGTGTTGTGTAGTTCATTTGTCTCCATGAATGTTGAAATTTTGCTTCGCAGGACTCGCTCGAAAACTTTAATGATGTGAGAGGTTAGAGCTACCGGGCGGTAGTTTTTTGGTAGTGCTTTACTCCCTCCTTTATGCAGTGGGGCAATTATTGCGTTTTTCAAGCTATCTGGTATGTCACCAGTGTCTAGACTCCTTCTCCACATTATAGCCAGGGGTTTTGAGAGGTTTTCCTTACATTTTTTCATTAGGATCGAATTCCAAGAGTCCGGGCCTGGTGCCGAGTGGGATGGCATGTTGGAAATGGCCTCTTCTATGTCTTTTGGACCGAAATCAATATCCAGCATCTGAGGGGTTTCCGTGGGGGAGGTTTCCATGAAAAATATATTTTGGTCTCTGATGACTTTTGTTTCATCAGGCTCACTGAATGCCATTTCATACTGCCTGCTTAAGAGTTCGCTCATTTCCTTTTTGTCCCCTGTGAAAGAGCCGTCCCCTTTGCTCAGTGGGCCGATGTTTGATGTTGTTTTAGCCTTTTGTTTGGCGTATGAAAAGAAGTATTTGGAATTTTCCTTTATACCTGCAATAGCTTTCCTCTCCTCTTCCATATGTTGTAGTTCATATGATATTCTTAGCCTTTGTTCAATTTCCACAATTTCTCTATCTATTTCGACCTTTTGCCTATCCTGTAGATTTTGATGTGTGCGTCTTTGTGTGAGTAATTTTCTTCTTCTGTACAGCCTCCTCCTTTCCCGATCTTGTTTGCTTCTTCGTTTTGTTTGTCTTGCAGGTATATGGTGGCTACAGATTTGGGTCATGGTTTCTGTTATTAAGACTAGACATTCTGCTGGTGTCAGGTTATCCATTAAATCTTCCCAGTCTATTTCCTCCATTTCTTGATTTACCTCTTCCCACCTAATGTTTTTGTTATTGAAGTTAAATTTACTGAAGGGGCCGGTTTTTGTTCTCGATTCTGAGGTTGTCTGTACACTTTCTAAGGTTGTTTTGATCTCAATTAATTTATGATCTGAGTATGTTGTGTCCGATATGTTAATGCTGTGTACTAGAGAGTCGTTGTTAGTGAAGACCAGGTCTAAGAAATTGTTTTCCCGTGTGGGTTCAGCAATATGTTGGGTAAGACTAAAAAAATCACAAAGTTCAAAAAGCTCTCTCGTATTAGTATTTGCTTCTCCGGTGTTATTTGCCACTAACTGGTTTTCTAGTTGTCTCCATTTAATGTTTGGTAGGTTAAAGTCTCCTAGCCATATAATATTTGGTGTTGGGTTCCCCAGGGTTTCCACTTCTGATTTTATTTTGTTGAGCTGGGTTTTGAATTCTTCTCGGGATGAGTCTGGAGGCCTGTATGTAACAATAACTGCTAAATTTAGGGATTCTATTTTAACTCCAAGTATTTCCACCACATCATTACTGTTATTTAGGAATTCAGTACATATCAGTGAGTCATGTATGTACAAGGCTACACCTCCATGTGATCTATGCGTTCTGTCCGCCCTATGTAGGTTGTAACCAGGAATCCATACCTCACTATCTTCCTGATCTTTAATGTGAGTTTCTGTGAGAGCCGCAAATATAGCGTTTCCTTCTTCTAGCAGGCCCCTAATAAATGGTACTTTGTTCGTGGTTCTATTTTTTAGGCCTTGGATATTTGCAAACAAGATTGGGGAGGGATTGTTTGGAGTACTATGTGTACCTAATAGTCTTCGGGATGTATTGGCCACTCTTGGGAGGCCAGGAGGTGCTCGAGGTGTTCTATGTGCTCTTCCATCTCCCTCAGTCTCTTCATCTTCATCTGCCCTTTCCCTCCTTGCCTTTTTCCTCTGTCTCGTCCTCGCATAGCTAGAGTTTTTTGGGCTACCATTCGTGTTAGGTCTAGCATATCTCCAAGTCCCTCTAATATGAAAAGCTGGGCATTTCATATTGTAGCAGGTCTTGTTCTTAAGTGATGTCTTGCAAAGGGATGGGTGGTGGTATTTGCAGGTTTCACCTAATCTACATTTTCCAGGACTGGTTATGTTGTTGCAAATTTTGGGATGAGCAAATCTACATGAATTCCCATTATATTCGCCCTTTTGACCAAAGTAGCACCTTCTTTCCAGATAATATCTGCACACTCACCCGACCGACCATCCCCTGACGACCCCACACAATTACCTGGACCTCGGCCTGTTACTCTTTCTATTAATTTCTGCAACATTCGCGGACTTTCCTCTAACTTTCACTCTGTTGAGCACCATCTCTCCTCCTACAAACCTGATCTTCTCTTCCTCGCCGAAACCCAGGTGTCTGTAGCAACATCCAGCAACCCCTTCTCTGTATCCTCCTACTTTCTCTATCCTAGTTTCAAAGCCAAAGGCGGATGTTGTGCATATGTGCACAACAAACTCACTTGCTCTCGTGTTCCCGATTTCGACTCCTCTGAATTCTCAACTTTATGGCTCAAACTTTCCTGTCATTCTCTTACTAAATATTTCTGTGCTGTCTATCTTTCCCCTAACTCTACCAACTTTCCTAAATTCTTTGACTATCTAAACTCTACAGTGGAACACATTCTATCCATTTCTCCTTTCTCAGAAATCTCCATCTTAGGAGATTTCAACGTTCACCACCGCCAATGGCTCTCCTCTCACACTACTGATCCACCTGGTGAACAAGCCTACGTCTTTTCTATCCTAAATGACCTAGAGCAGTTAGTTCAGCAACCCACCCGTATCCCGGATCGCATCGGAGATCGGGCCAACATTCTTGACCTGTTTCTAACTTCTAACCCTTCTTCTTATACTGTCGATCTTTTCTCTCCTTTGGGCTCCTCCGACCATAAACTTATCTCTGTCACCTGTCCTATCTCTCCAGTACAGCCACCCGATCCTCCTAGCCGGCGGCGCTTGTGGCACTTTGGCGCCGCCGACTGGGAAGCTCTTCGGCAGTCTTCTTTGATTTACCATGGAATGATTTCTGCTTCCATGGCCGAGGACCCTCGGAGAGTGCTGAACGCATTACCGAGGTAATCCTATCGGGCATGGAAGCATACATTCCATTCTCTTTCTCTCAGACTAATGCTAAAAAATCTTGGTTTACTCACGCCTGTTCTACTGCTGTCCGCAATAAGGAGGAAGCATTCAAACGGTACCGACGCCTTAAAACTCAAGACTCTCATTCTTCATATGTTTCTGCCCGGAATCAAGCCAAATCTGTTCTTCGACTTGCCAAACACTCTTTCATCAATAATAAATGCACTGAACTATCCAACTCTAGCTCTTCCCAAGCTTTCTGGCATCTAGCCAAAAACCTCTCCAACAATTTCTCTTCCTCGTCTTTCCCTCCCTTTCCCACTCTGATGGCACAACCATCACTTCTTCCTCTGACAAAGCTAAACTCTTCGCTCAAACTTTTGCTAGAAACTCCACCTTGGATGATTCCGGTGCTATTCCTCCCTCTCCGCCCTCCTCTCTCTTACTTATGCCTAATATCCTAATCTTTTCTAAAGATGTACTTTCTACCCTCTCTGGGCTTAACACTAATAAGGCGTACGGTCTGGACGGTGTTCCTCCTGTTGTTCTCAAAAACTGTGCTTCCGTGCTGTCTCCCTGCCTAGGCAAACTCTTTCGTCTCTGTCTATCCTCTAACGTCTTCCCTTCATGCTGGAAGTTTGCTCACATTCAACCTGTCCCAAAGAAGGGTGACCGCTCTCAACCCTCCAACTATCGTCCAATTGCTCTTATCTCTTGTCTTTCTAAAGTTTTTGAAACTATTCTTGCTTCCAAATTTCTTAAGCATTTCTGTACTCATAATCTGCTCACAGATCGCCAGTATGGCTACCGTAGGGTCGCTCTACTGGTGATCTTCTTCATATCTTACTAACTCTTGGTCATCTCCTTTCGGGACTTCGGTGAGACTTTTTCTATTGCACTAGACATATCGAAAGCCTTCGATAGAGTCTGGCATAAATCTTTAATTTCTAAACTACCCTCCTTCGGTTTCTATCCCTCCATCTGTGCCTTTGTCTCTAATTTCCTTTCCGGCCGTTCCATAGCTGCGGTTGTGGACGGCCATTGTTCACTTCCTCACCCTATAAACTCCGGTGTTCCTCAGGGCTCTGTCCTATCTCCTATTCTCTTTCTAATTTTTATAAATGATCTCCTTAACTGTACCTTAATTCCCATCCATTCATACGCAGACGACTCAACCTTACAATACTCCATTAGTTTTTCAGAACGCCCCAGCCAGCAATCCCTCAACGACAAACGTAATGAAGCCATAGAACTCTTAAATTCTGATCTAAATACTATTTCCAATTGGGGCAGAGAAAACCTTGTTAACTTTAATGCTTCCAAAACCCAATTTCTCCATCTATCTAGCCGTCAGGATCTCCCAGCGGACTATCCCTTATTCTTCAACAATACAAAAATCAACCCTTCATCTTCTCTCAATATTCTTGGTGTCTCTTTTTCTTCTGCTCTCATTTGGAAGGACCATATTACCAGTCTTGCTAAGGCAGCCTCCCAGAAGCTGGGTGTGCTCAACCGCCTTAGGGGGTTCTTTTCCCCTGCACAGCTTCTTGCTCTGTACAGGGGCATAGTGCACCCTTGTATTGAGTATTGTTCACATGTGTGGGGAGGTTCTCCTCTCACACCGCTCTCCTAGACAAAGTTGAAAGGAAGGCCTTTCGTATCATTAACTCCCGTCCACTCACCAACTCTCTGCAATCTCTCTCTCTCCGCCGCAATGTTGCATCTCTCTCGCTATTCTATCGCTACTATAATAATCAGTGTTCCTCAGAACTATCCCAGTGCATACCACCTCCTTTACGTAGGGCACGTGGTACCCGTCTTGCAACTCAATCCCACCCCTACTCTGTGCAACTCTCCAACCCAAGAGTGAAACGTTACTCTCAAACTTTCTTCTACTCAACATCTGAGCTCTGGAACTCTCTCCCAGAATCAGTCTTTCCCTCTTCCTATGACTTAAATTGCTTCAAACTCCGTGTGTCCAGGCATTTTGGCTCGAACGTCCCTTGATTTTGGCCCTGTCACTCTTTCAACTATGGGGGAGGCACTCGCTATAGGCAGTTATGCCTTTTGCCTCCCTCAATCACATAGAAAAAAAAAAAAAAAAAAAAAAAAAAAAAAAAAACTGGTGTAGACAACCCCAGTAGGTGGGGCTGGGGCTGCAAGGGGTTATGTGGTGAGCTAAGTGTGGTTGTGGGTGATAGTGAGCTTGGTGTATGGGTGGGTGAGGCCTGCAGGGTGGTGGAGTTACGGGTCGGTTGTAGGTGGGCAGGTGGCAGTGGTGAGGGGGGAGACGATGTGGAAGGGGAGCCTGATATGGGGGCTTGTTGCATCCTACGTTCATCCTGCAATTGTATTTGATCAACAGCAGTAGGGTGGTCAATGGCCATAGATGGGATTAATGTGGGTGTTTTCTGGATCTGGGGAGGTGTGGGGAGATGTGCGGCAGGGTTTGTGTATATGTAGGGTGCGAAAGGTTGTTGTTCGGCAGGCGATGTGTGTTGATGTGCAGGAGGCAATGTGGGCATTATCATGGGAAGGTGTGCGTGTGTGGGTTGTGATATTTGTATGGGCCCTGAGGCCCCAATAGTTCCCCATTTTCTGTGAAAGGTAGCTATGTCTTGGCAATATTTCCGTCTATCTTGTACTTCTGTATTTTCTACAGTCTGTATGACTTGCCATGTGATATCGAAACAACTATCGCAGAAATGGAGGTTCTTCCCTCTTGTATTGTATGCCTCATTTATTGGTGTCAATCCTATGCAAATCCAGTGGTATGGTTGCTTGCATATCCGACATGCGGTGCCTTCATGCATGTGTATATTCATCTTACAACTCGTACAGTTGTCTCTGGTAAACATTTTTGTTTGTTTTTTTGTTTTTGTTTTTGTTTTTCCACCCGCCCTTACATGGGGGAGAGAGAGAGAGAGGGGAGGGGGGGGGGGGGGGCTTGGAGGACAAGGAGGTGTTTGTTACGCGGCGGTTTGTGGGGAGTGTGTGGGGGGGGGGGGGGGGGGGGGGGGGTGCCACTCTTTTACACTCGTTATGTTTAAACTTTAAGTAACTTTAAGTAACACTTTCAATAATTATCTTATGAAACAGAATTCTCACTGCCCTAACCACTTTTCCCGTTTTTGGTCGACTGTTTAACGGAATATACGGTACTCTAGGAAAATAACGAACTTTCCAGGCTACCTATACTTGTATAATATAGTATCTATTTTAATTTTCATATTTTACCTATCAACTTGATTCAACACTGCTCAGGTTCGAATTTTCACCACATTTGGTTGCGTGGGAGATCTTTCTCTTAACACTTCACGACCCTTCTATGTAATAATTGTAATACCCTGTACAGTGTACACAACACATCTACTATACAGTATATAACCCCTTAACACTCCACGACCCTTCTATGTAATAATTGTAATACCCTGTACAGTGTACACAACACATCTACTATACAGTATATAACCCCTTAACACTCCACGACCCGTCTATGTAATAATTGTAATACCCTGTACAGTGTACACAACACATCTACTATACAGTATATAACCCCTTAACACTCCACGACCCTTCTATGTAATAATTGTAATACCCTGTACAGTGTACACAACACATCTACTATACAGTATATAACCCTTAACACTCCACGACCCTTCTATGTAATAATTGTAATACCCTGTACAGTGTACACAACACATCTACTATACAGTATATAACCCCTTAACACTCCACGACCCTTCTATGTAATAATTGTAATACCCTGTACAGTGTACACAACACATCTACTATACAGTATATAACCCCTTAACACTCCACGACCCTTCTATGTAATAATTGTAATACCCTGTACAGTGTACACAACACATCTACTATACAGTATATAACCCCTTAACACTCCACGACCCTTCTATGTAATAATTGTAATACCCTGTACAGTGTACACAACACATCTACTATACAGTATATAACCCCTTAACACTCCACGACCCTTCTATGTAATAATTGTAATACCCTGTACAGTGTACACAACACATCTACTATACAGTATATAACCCCTTAACACTCCACGACCCTTCTATGTAATAATTGTAATACCCTGTACACAACACATCTACTATACCTTACCTTTGGATACCTTTGGATGTGTTCGCCGCTCCTCTAGCGGCACCAAGGAGCGCGACGCCCCTCCTTATGGGTGGTGATTTGGTGCAGTAGACTGTTTGAAGCGACAGCTCGCTCCCTTGCGAGGATGGGCTCGTCTGGCACTTTTTGCAGTTCGACATCTAGGGCTCTCTTGAAGTTGTCTAACGAGATGTCCCTCATGTCTCTTACTCGCCGTGGGAGTTTGTTGAAGAGACGTGGGCCTCTGTGTGATAACCAGCCCTCTCGCAGAGAGCCCATAGCACCCCTGTTATTCATCCGGGGGATTTCGCATTCCCAGCCTCTCCTATCACTGAACTTCATGACTATCGGAGTATGTAGGTTTGGTACTAAACCCTCTGCGATTTTCCACGTGTATATTATTAGGTAATGTTCTCTTCTACGTTCCAGTGAGTACAGATTCAGTGCTCTTAAACGCTCAGTATATAACCCCTTAACACTCCACGACCCTTCTATGTGGACACCAACCCCGTGCTTCTTTATGTACAGTCTGCATTAACTCTTTCATTATTCAACAACCATTATACTATATTTTAAAATTGAAGAAAACATTTATTGTACCGGTAGTCGAAGAATTAGCCGTGATATTCTGCAGCCCTGTGATCCTTAGACATCCTTTCTAAGTTTAATATAATTGCTTATTTATAACCAGAATGAAATACAGAAAGGTGTGATCGTATCCTGAAGGGGTTAAAATATACGTAAACAACACTTAACCCTTTCAGTGATGGCACCTTTTGGGTTTTCATTTTAATCTTGCAAGCAGTAGAATATCAACTTTAGCTTATGAAGGACATATAGGACTAAGAAGATTGATTTGATTCCTGGAGATTAATTAATAGTTGTGTATGATTGTCTCATGCCTGCCAGAATACAATCAAAATGACGCCAACATAATATTATGGGTTCAAATTCTGGTCAGAATACCTCTCTCCCGGGTTAAGTTAGCATGGCATGTGTATCCTAACCAGTTACAATATCTCCATAAATGTACGGTAACTTCAAATGTGTAACTAATTCTACGGTGTCCAATAATTTAAGAGAGGAGTACACTATAAACATTCAAGATCTTGGTAAAGGTTAAAAGAGCGTATACAAAGGTATACTGTATACAATAACTGGGTAAACTGCTAGTGAATTACCAGTCTCTCTATTCTTATATTCAACGGGTTTATTATTACCAATATATCTTTCTAAGGGTCTATTATTATGGACACTAATTACCGGTATGGTAGTCGGGTTTCTACGCATTTAGCAATTAATGTTTTGCTAAATGTATATATAGTTAGTTTTCCGGTCTTCCATTTCGTTCACTGTAATCTTATAATAGATCGAGAGAAGCGTAATGTATTAACTCTTCCTTTTAAGTTGTAATTATAACTCAATATCTCTAAAAATGAAACACACACACACAATCTCTCTCTCCAATTTCTCCCTCATATTCCTCTAGCCCCATACTTAAGCCATCGTGACCACTTCATTCCCCCTCCGTCTACAATAAGCCATCAGTGTGTAGGGCCTCATAAGCCCCTGTTCTCTTCGTTTTGATTGAAGTCACGTGCTGCTCTCATACATCCTTTATTAATATCGGACATTTTTCATCAATCATAAAAATCCTCGGCCTACCCTATTTTACACCCGTCTGAACGAGGGTCCTCGATATATATATGTGTGTGTGTGTGTGTGTGTGTGTGTGTGTGTGTGTGTGTGTGTGTGTGTGTGTGTGTGTGTGTGTCAAGAGATATAGATAAATATCTATTCCAGATATATTTGTGTCCCCTTATTCAGATTGACGATAGAACAAAACAAGAGGAACGCCATCATCAAGAAGAGTAACCCAAACATACATTTACTTTTGTCGCTTGCTAAAGAAAATAATACTGTACCGGGCAGCTGATAACGAAAAACTAAGAGCCAACATCAATATATCTAAGCTACAGGTACTCCAGATTACAGACCAACAATACCAAGGAAAAGAAAGACAAAAAATTAGCCAAACGTGCACTAACCTCTTCCGCTCTCAACAACAGAAGTATAAGAGTACCAAGATCTATATAGAGTACCGGTTAGTAGCTCATCAAACACCAGAGACCATACAACGAAAATATAACGATGCTGCGAAAATGATAGGGTTAACTAGGCTAAGTCACATCAAGTACAACACGCAAGACGATGATGAAGACGAAGGAGAATGGTGATAAATATAACGACAAAAGCAAAGTAAAAGAATACTGGATAGCTGATGACGAAAGACCACACAAGGAAAATACAATGTTGACGTTACAATGAGTGGGTGGAGCAAGGCGGGCGTGGGAGAAATAAATAACAAGACAACAAAATACGCTGGAGCAGGCCTGGAAAAAGCTGTGTAGTGTAGAGGGGAAAGAAGAGGGCTTTATTATAAAGGGAGTTTTGGAGAGGGACAAACCTTAAAAAAGTGAGGATTACGAAATGCTCGATTCAAAACTTAGTATGCTGGTGGTTGTCGGAACGTTAGCGCATTTAGTAGGGTGGCGTAATTTGGATTGTATGCTATCAAGCATAAGGTGGTTTTATGTAGCTTAGGAATTATATCTACGTATAGAGGTAAACACAATCACAGCAAATCTTTACACTCCGGCAGGTCTTTCCAAAATTGAGTAAAATCGTAGAATGATAGCCAGAATAAAAGGAAGAAATGCGTCATTGTACTGAAAGAGTTAACAAGTAACTTAATTTACGATGGTCAACATGTTTCCGGCAACATATCTAGAATATTTTGCACAGGTACTGGACATTAAACTAAATATAGATTAACTCCTGCTGCAAAATTCATATTAAAGCTTAACTCATAAGCGGACCAACCAGTATTGACGCTAAAAGTTGAAGGGAAAAGCGCTCGTGTGATACCGATTTACATTAAGAGTGGGAACTCTTTATATAAGGAGTGAGAATGACAACAATAAGTTGGAATTATAAGTGAGGATTACGAAATGGTGAAGACAGAACTATGTGTGGTTGATGGTTGTTGGGACGTTAATGGGAACACAAGGAGCTTAGAGGGTTAGAGGGAAGAGGAGTCCTAGAGAGACATATAATAGAAGACTAGTATGGAAGGAGAACTATCACAATCAACTTGGGAATAGACAAATCAGATCAGAATGGGAGGAGATTAGGAGAAACATCGATATCGTTAGAGATAATTATGCAAAACAAAATATGTCTGATAGAAGAGGAAAATATCATTATAGCCTATTAATCGCATGCTTTCATTATTTCCATTAGGGTAATACGGTATTGGTGTTAAGAACGGTAGTAATATATACCGTGTATATATATATATATATATATATATATATATATATATATATATATATATATATATTTTTTTTTTTTTTTTTTTTTTCTTTTCTTTAATACATACGAGGTTGAAAGAAATGGCAATTTCTGCGTTGGAAATTTTATTATTCAAAGTTTCCAGGTCTCTGATGAGTTTTCGCTGGGTGGCAGGAAGTAGATGAAGGAGATGAGCAAAATTCATGGTTATCTAATTATTAATATATATCTAACTTTTTATGTGACTTTGATATTAATCCTGATGATAATAATATAATACTATTAACGTAAAACAAGAACCAAGAATAATAACTACATTAAATATAAATAAAAGGACATATAAGAAAACTAGCTATTCATTTAAAAAAGGGTAAGAGACAGAAATATTCTTACTTTAATATTTATCTTTCTAGACTTTTTATAGAATTAATAGTCCTTCTTTAGATATAACTTCGAATCCCGGTGGATCATATATACTTTAATTAATTTCATTGGGGGTGTGGTGGTGAGATTAATAAAAATAATATTATTCGGTTCATAACCATAGCCTACTAAGCTTCGGTTAAATAATAATTCTTTATAAATACTACATGACTTTAATTAGTTTCAGTATTTTTCCATAATTAAAGAGTATCAGTCCATAAAGGATACCAAGTCCTAAGATCCAAAAGGAAAGTAAGCAACAACAGGAAATAATTTTATTAGATTTTACTTTTGTTTTGCCTTCAGCTGACTGATACCTTAATATATATCTCTGTGCTATCTAGATTCATCAAGTTAACCACTTGAGGATCAAGATACGTAACAGAAGAGTGGCGACCTTGCCAGGATTCGTTTAATAGTTTCACTCAGTTTTATTTACGTTTCACTACTTAAAAATCAAATATTAATCATGCCTGATCTAACTAGTGACGAAGATGCTCGAGTTTTCATAGAATCAGAACACACAGCCCCTGATATTGACCGTCTGTCAAAATCCGAACTGAAAGTGCTTGCCTCACATCTCCAGTTAACTGTCTCAAACATGTCTAAAGTAGAGGTGGCTCAGACCATAAAAACCCACCTGTTCCCTGTAGAAGGCGAGGAGGGAGACGGAGCAGTTGGTGGGATCCCGAGTAAACCTAGCCAACTTGATGTACAATTGCCACCTGGTTTGACCGGTGATCAAATATTCGAACTAGAACTAGCCAGAATAAAAGCAAATACCGAAGAAGCCAGAATAAAAGCCAGAGCAACGACCGAACAATGTGAATATCAATATCGTATAGCTCAACTAAATGTCGATACAAATGCTCCCTTAATTGCTCCCCCTCTGAGATAAACTATGACCAGTGTCATTCCACCTTTCACTGAGGATAATGTGCAGGATTTCTTTGTTTTGTTTGAGGAAGTTGCTGGAGGTATGAGGTGGACAAGAGATCAATGGCCTTTTATGTTACAAACCGTTTTGACAGGGCAGGCTCGAGCCACGTATTTGTCAGAAGTAGCAGAGGTTAGGCAGGATTATGACTATCTCAAGAAGCTATCCTAAAAACCTATCAATTACAGCCTGAGGCTTACAGGCAATCTTTCCGTAAAAACCAGAAGAAAGTAGAAGAAACCCATAAGGTATTTGCCAGGACCATGACTAAAACTTTCAATCATTGGGTCAAGAGTAAGAAAGTCACAAGCTACAACGATCTGAAGGAGTTGGTCCTGTTAGAAAATTTCCTATGGAAAATTGATTCTTCTGTAGCCTATCATTTAAGGGGGAAAAAGGTAGATTGTCTTGCCGACGCCGCTGACATGGCTGACACATACGTGCTCAACAACAAATTTCGTGGAAAGAAGCCCTACGATAATTTTAAGTATCCCAATCACAAATCTGACAGACAGAGGTGGGGCCCAAATTAATAGTAATGCTCAAAGAGGGAACGTTCCCGTATCCCCTAAAGTATGTACTTTTTGTGGCAAGAGAGGCCACCTAGCTTATCAGTGCTGGGCCAAGGAGAGAACAGAGAGATCGGGGCAGACAGTTGCCGCCGTATCTCAAACTCCATATGTGCCTTTAATGCAGGACTCCCGACAGAAGGAGTACCTAGCACCAAAAGTTCCTTTAATGCAAGACTCCCGACAGGAGTACCTAGCACCAAAAGTTCCTTTAATACAGGACTCCCGACAGGAGTACCTATCGTAAATCATCTAGACAGGGGTGTAGTAGCATGTGTGGTGCAACCCACTAGGGTTAAGCCAATAATAATTTCACCATCAGTGCAGGACAGTTACCGTCCCTTTATTTCATCTGGCAACGTGAGATTAAATGGTTGTATGCATGAGGTAAAAATTCTGAGAGACACAGGTTCTACTAGCACCCTCATGGTGAATCCTTACACTGAGTGCCCACCTGGCGAACCAGTTGTAATGAGAGGTGCTGGAGGCCAATATTATGCATACTTGGTAAAAGGCGAAATTGAATGTGAGTTACTACAGGGTGAGGCCACCATAGCTTTGTGTAGGTCCCAAGATATCCCTGTGCACTCCTTTTGGGGAATGATGTAGCAGGTGAGAAGGTCCGACCAGACCCCATTTTGTCACTTTCCCCTGTTAACGAGCCACTAACCGGTGAGCTCGAAAAGGAGATGCCAACAGTTTTCCCTGTGTGTGCTGTCACACGTTCAATGTCTCAAGTAGCAGTTCCCTCAGACAGAAATGTACCGAATGTAAGAGTTGATGAAAGGGATGATGAGAGTGTGAATGACGCTCCAACTGTGCCTGATGATGTGACCGAGGTGGATTTATCTGACACCTTTATGGCTCATCTTGACCCTAATGATGACCATGAAACCCCTCCAAATTGTCCTAGTGGCCTGGTAGAGCTACAGAGAGATGATAGTGAATGCAAGGAGTTAGCTGCCAGGTCCGTGAGTGAAGAGGAATATGAGAAGGAGGGTGGTGAATGTTTCTACCTCAAAGGAGGAGTATTGTGGCGTAGATGGAGACCGCCACACAGACCAATCGATGACGGGGCCTGGGACGTCCATCAAGTAGTAGTCCCCAAACCTTGTCGTAGAGATATCTTGGAAATGGCACATTGTATACCATTGGCAGGACACCTAGGTGTGAGAAAAACTCTAGACAGAATCAGACCCCACTTTCACTGGCCAGGAATGCGTGCAGATGTAGTGGAGTTTTGTAGAGTGTGTCACACTTGCCAGATGACAGGAAAACCCAATCAGAAGGTGCCTGTACATCCTCTGGTGCCCTTGCCCGTCTTCGAGAATCCTTTTACTCGGGTGGTAGTGGACATTGTAGGCCCATTGCCTAAGACTTCCCAAGGTAACATTTATTTATTAACTAATATGGACATGGCAACTCGCTACCCAGAGGCTATACCATTAAGGACTACCTCTGCTCCAACTGTCATCAAGGAACTGCTCAAATTCCTCACCAGAATGGGTTTCCCCCATGAGGTGCAAAGTGATCAAGGAACTAATTTTACCTCTAACATTTTTCAGCAGTCCCTGAAGGAGTTGGGTATCGAGCATGTTAAGTCTAGCACCTACCACCCAGAGAGCCAAGGGGTTCTCGAACGATATCATCAGACATTAAAAGGAATGTTGCGTAAATATTGTACAGAGACCGGAGTTGAGTGGGATAAGGGGGTACCTTTTCTTTTATTTGCTACTCGTGAGGTTCCAACTGAATCCCTGGGTTTTTCCCCTAATGAGCTAGTTTTCGGTCACCAGGTAAGAAGTCCTTTGCAACTATTGTAGGATAGCCTAGTTGGCCAGGAGGGGAACCAAAACCTCCTCAAGTATGTTTCAGATTTCAAAACCCGGCTGAGATCCTCATGTAAGTTTGCAGCTCAAAACTTGACAGTGGCTAAAAGCTCCATGAAGAACTGGTATGACAGAAAAGCCTGTGAGAGGGAGTTTCAGCCCGGTGATGAGGTTTTGGTCCTGTTCCCCCTTTTTGGCCAACCTTTATCTGCCAAGTTCAGGGGCCCATATAAGATCATTCAGAGGGTGAGCATTACCGATTATCTAGTAACTACCCCAGACAGGAGAAAGCCCACGCAAGTATTCCATATAAATATGTTGAAACCCTACCATAGGTCTCCTGATTCCTCTCCTCCAGATTCTCCCACTGTGGCAGTGAATGTCAGGACCTGTGGACAGCCTGGTGCGGACAAAGTCTTCAGTTCTCTTACTGACCCGCAACAGGCTGTTCCAGAGCCTCAAGGTATCCATGCAGACTTTGACTTTTCGTGTAGCCTATCCAACTTTCAGTATAATTCAGTAGCTTGGGGGGAATTACCATCTAAACTATGTCATCTTCCCTCTGATCAAGCGAACCAACTAATCTGTTTTATCTGAGTCTCCCAGTGTGTTCCGTGATACTCCAGGGCTCACTTCTTTGGCCTTGCACGACATCGACCTGGGGGATGCAACTCCCATTAAACTATCCCCCTACCGTGTCTCACCACAACGCAGGAGTATACTGCAGGTCGAGCTTGACTTTATGTTATCAAACAAGCTGATCACAAGGGCCTTAAGCCAGTGGAGTAGTCCGGTCATACTTGTGCCAAAGCCAGACGGGAGCCATAGGTTATGTATGGACTATAGGCAAGTTAATGCTGTCACAAAGAACGATACCTACCCACTGTCACGGATCGACGACTGCATTGACCAGATTGGTACAGCCACCTATATCAGCAAGATTGACTTAATGAAGGGATATTGGCAAGTAGCTCTCATCCCTAGAGCGAGGGAAATATCATGCTTTGTAGTCAACAATCAAGCCTTCTGCTGTAACGTAATGCCCTACGGCTTGAAAAATGCTCCAGCTACATTCCAGCGCCTCATGAATTTGGTGACTGAAGGGGTACCTGGATGCGTTGTCTACATCGATGATATTCTTATCTTTTCACAGTCATGGAAAGAGCATCTTTACCAACTTAGATTGCTGTTCTTAAATCTTGCTCATGCCAATCTGGTGGTTAATCTTAAGAAATGCACCTTTGTAAAGAGTACGGTCCAGTATCTAGGATATACGGTAGGTCAGGGGCAGGTTGCACCTCCTCAAGCAAAGGTAGAGTCTATTCTAGAATTTCCAACTCCTAGCACTAAGAAACATATCCAAAGGTACCTAGGCATGATTGGTTATTATAGGCGTTTCATCTTAAACTTTTCTAGGTTGACAGCTCCCCTGACAGATCTTCTCCGTAAGGATGTGAAGTTTGAGTGGTCTTCTGAATGTAAGGCCTTTAATGCTACCAAATATATTTTATCTAATTATCCTGTACTCCGAGCTCCTGATTTTAACAGATCTTTTTCCCTAGCAGTGGATGCGAGCAATACCGGGGATGGTGCAGTGTTGCTACAGGAAGACGACTGTGAAGTATTGCATCCTGTGTGCTATTTTAGTAAAAAAATAAATTCTGCTCAACGTAACTATTCAGTCATTGAGAAGGAGCTGTTAGCATTAATTTTATCCCTTCAATACTTTGCTGTCTATGTGCAATCTGCCTCTGGTGCCATCACTGTGTATACTGACCATCACCCCTTAAAATGTTTGCATAAGTTCCAAAATAAAAACCAACGACTGACCAGGTGGAGTTTGTTGCTGCAGGAATACTCCCTGGATGTTAAACATATTAAGGGGGTCCAGAACGTGCTAGCCGATTGCCTATCACGTATCTATTAAAAGATTGCATTTACCAGGTTGGCCTCCTACAGCAGTAAGATTAATTTAATGAGAGGATTTTGGCAATTAGCTCTCCCTTGTAGCGAGGTAAATATCATGCTTTAATAGTGCGCTGTCAAGCCTTCAGCTGTGAGATGCCTTGCAGTTCGAATAGCGCTCCAGCTACGTTCCGGCTATGTTCTGATGTGGTACCTGGAGACGTTGCCTACTTTGGGTGATATCCTTATTATATCCTCATTATAATCTTGCTGTTGCCAATCTGGTGGTGAATCTATTTATGTATTATGTTTAATATTATGTACTATACTCCTTAAACTCTTTTCTAGGGGGGAGGTCTGACATACGGAGCTGTATGTTAATTTAAGAGTTAGAATTAAGAGTTGAAGGAGTGCCAAACTACCCAGGCGGCGAAGCAGACCAGCGAGCGAACCAGCGAGGGGAAAACCAGCTCGCCCGCATACCAGCAAACAAGCCTTCACACCTGCGTGCGTCATAGGGGACCCTTCAAACTACTTCGATGACCCGACACTATGACGCTATGATCGACGCCAGGAGACTCCATTGGACCACGCACCTGCTACGCAACTCGAGGAGCTGTGATTGGGGCGTGCACCATCCCTCGCCTCCTGATTCGTTCCTACACCATCATTGTTTAGTATATAAGACCCGAATAGTGGGCATTCAAATCAGTCTCATTTGGAGTTGGGAAGGTGAACTTGCAGCTGGAGGAAGATGGGGTGAAGTATTATAATGGGATTGTGACTGTCAGTCAGATTATATAAGTGTGTGTTAAGTGTGTTCGGTGTAAACACTTACGTTATGTTGGTTAGTGAGATATGTGATTGGGAATTAACGTTAACGCTACTATTATGTACTTAACTATTTTAGTTGACTGACTTGTGGACTAAAGCAACTCTTCAAGTAATTGGGTTATGATAAAAGTAATACTATTGTTTTATATTAAGACTTACGAGTTCTTTCATTTTCTTTTAATTAAGCTTACATTGCTTAACGGTACTTAGTACGGTGATACTATTGTTTCATATTAGTAATATCGCCTTAGACTAACATGGCTGTTTTAATGTTACTTCTAGTGATTTCGTAAGCTGAAGCAAATTCTTTTAGCTTCAAAATATTATTTTTGCTTTTCATATTATTTGAGTGAGACCTGAATCGAATCTATGAAGCGATCCTGTAACTTAATTTACTCATAATCAAACTCAATGTTACGTGGTTAAGAAATACATTTATCTAATTATTAAATATATATCTAACTGTTTATGTGACTTTGATATTAATCCTGATAATAATAATATAATACTATTAACGTAAAACAAGAACCAAGAATAATAACTACATTAAATATAAATAAAAGGACATATAAGAAAACTAGCTATTCATTTAAAAAAGGGTAAGAGACAGAAATATTCTTACTTTAATATTTATCTTTCTAGACTTTTTATAGAATTAATAGTCCTTCTTTAGATATAACTTCGAATCCCGGTGGATCATATATACTTTAATTAATTTCATTGGGGGTGTGGTGGTGAGATTAATAAAAATAATATTATTCGGTTCATAACCATAGCCTACTAAGCTCCGGTTAAATAATAATTCTTTATAAATACTACATGACTTTAATTAGTTTCAGTATTTTTCCATAATTAAAGAGTATCGGTCCATAAAAGATACCAAGTCCTAAGATCCAAAAAGGAAAGGAAGCAACAACAGGAAATAATTTTATTAGATTTTACTTTTGTTTTGCCTTTAGCTGACTGATATCTTAATATATATCTCTGTGCTATCTAGATTCATCAAGTTAACCACTTGAGGATCAAGATACGTAACAATATATATATATATATATATATATTAATTAAAATCGTTCTTAACACCAATATTACCCAAATGAAATTAACAAAAAACATGCGATCCTCCCTATCCGAATGGAAAGGTAACACTAGCGTAGAAAGGTAACACTAGCGTAGAAGGAAACAGAAGAGGGTTAGAATGGAAAGGTAACACTAGCGTAGAAGGAAACAGAAGAGGGTTAGAATGGAAAGGTAACACTAGCGCAGAGGAGAACAGAAGAGGGTTAGAATGGAAAGGTAACACTAGCGTAGAAGGAAACAGAAGAGGGTTAGAATGGAAAGGTAACACTAGCGTAGAAGGAAACAGAAGAGGGTTAGAATGGAAAGGTAACACTAGCGTAGAAGGAAACAGAAGAGGGTTAGAATGGAAAGGTAACACTAGCGTAGAAGGAAACAGAAGAGGGTTAGAATGGAAAGGTAACACTAGCGTAGAAGGAAACAGAAGAGGGTTAGAATGGAAAGGTAACACTAGCGTAGAAGGAAACAGAAGGGTTAGAATGGAAGGTAAACACTAGCGTAGAAGGAAACAGAAGAGGGTTAGAATGGAAAGGTAACACTAGCGTAGAAGGAAACAGAAGAGGGTTAGAATGGAAAGGTAACACTAGCGTAGAAGGAACAGAAGAGGGTTAGAATGGGAAAGGAACACTAGCGTAGAAGGAAACAGAAGAGGGTTAGAATGGAAAGGTAACACTAGCGTAGAAGGAAACAGAAGAGGGTTAGAATGGAAAGGTAACACTAGCGTAGAAGGAAACAGAAGAGGGTTAGAATGGAAAGGTAACACTAGCGTAGAAGGAAACAGAAGAGGGTTAGAATGGAAAGGTAACACTAGCGTAGAAGGAAACAGAAGAGGGTTAGAATGGAAAGGTAACACTAGCGTAGAAGGAAACAGAAGAGGGTTAGAATGGAAAGGTAACACTAGCGTAGAAGGAAACAGAAGAGGTTAGAATGGAAAGGTAACACTAGCGTAGAAGGAAACAGAAGAGGGTTAGAATGGAAAGTAAACACTAGCGTAGAAGGAAACAGAAGAGGGTTAGAATGGAAAGCTAACACTAGCGTAGAAGGAAACAGAAGAGGGTTAGAATGGAAAGGTAACACTAGCGTAGAAGGAAACAGAAGAGGGTTATGGTGGGTTCACACATTCACGTATATTGCTCCCGTCAGCTCCCGTCTGTTGTAAACGAAGGTATATTGGTAGTTGGCAACCGATTACGTAAAACGTAATGGCATAATACGCAAAACTTTAATGAAATTACGGCCAGTCGGGGGGCCGGGGGGGGGGGGGGGGGGGGGGTTACTCTCGCATGGCGCGAGTAGAAACGATTAGCCCACGTGGGTCGGGAATGTTGTGGGTGCGGCCAAGGCCGCGCGGTTGCTGATTCGAGTCGAATCAGGAATATGGCTCGCCCTCACGTATGTCAAAAGACGGGGAAACTTACGACCGACCAGGCCACCACGGTCGTCTGACCAGAGCATCCACGACGGACGTAGCAGCGACGACGTGAGACGAGAGCTGCTCTCGTCAAATCGTAGAAAGTTCCAGTCGAACGTGGAAGTATACGTTAGTTAGGCCGCATCTGGCAGAACCGCCGCACTGCGGGTTGGCGGGAAGACGCGGCATCGTTGTACGAGGGGACAACGGGACCAGCGAGGGACCCTCCAGTCACACCTCACCACACCGGAGCAGCAACCAACAAGCCAACCCTGCCACCCTCTGCACCCTGCCGAAAACAAATCGTAGCAGCGAAACGACTGCACCTATGGCTTTCATATTTTTACCACATGTACCTTACCCTTTAGGCTACCCACCACAAAAAATCCCAAATCCCTCCTCCCACCCACTCGCTGACTGTCGGTCCCGTCAGAAGGAAAAAAAGGAAAATCTGTGGCGGCGAAACGACTGCACCAATCGGTTCCATATTTGTGTGACAAGTCTCTTACCCTTCTGCCTTCCCCCACCACACCCCCAACCTCCTCCCACCACCCACTTCTAGCGTATCCGTACGAAGAAAAAGAAAAAAAGGAAAATCTGTGGCGGCGAAACGACTGCACCAATCGGTTCCATATTTGTGTGACAAGTCTCTTACCCTTCTGCCTTCCCCCCACCACCCACTTCTAGCGTATCCGTACGAAGGAAAGGAAAAAAAGGAAAATCCGTGGTGGCGAAACTACCTCACCAATCGGCTTCATATGTGTAACACAAGTCAATTACCCTTCTACCTTCCCCCAACCAACCCCAAAACCACCCTCCCACCCATACATTCCGATACCATAAAAGTCTCTGTAGTCTATAGTGTCTTTTCAGCTACTTTCGGGACCATCGGGGACCTGATTTCTGGCGAGGGGAGTGTTTTTTTTTACCATTTCTCTCCCAACTTAATAGATTTAGCCAAAAAAAAAAAAAAAAAATATGGCACTGGCAGAAGCCACACCGTCAAAATTAGCTGGCACTCAGCGGGTTACTCCTCCAGGATGAATTCCTCGATGTTACTCCTCCAGGATGAATTCCTCGATGTTGTTCATGGTGCCGATGAAGGACTGGGAATGGGAATGGTGTGGCCATTCCTGCCCTTTTGTAGTTCCCAGATTCCAACCCAGACCTACGTGGTTGACAAAGACTGTCTTTGTCTGTGTTTGGTCAGACGGGGTGTGCCTACGATTGGCCAGAACCGGTCCAGGTACGACCTAACAAATCCCAAGACATGCGGCCTCATCTACGCCGGTCTTGAGGGGGCGTGGCATGGGCGTGGCCTGTGTTCCCGCAAATCGTGCAGCCCATGAGGTCGAACGGGGCTATGCTTACGCACGTCGCAAACACGTACGTAGTTCAATACGACTCCATTACGTCTGACGTAACACTGGCCCCGTTACGCTACGTCTGTCGGTAAGTGCAATAGACGTGGAAGAACGGGCGTTCAACGGCAGAAACTACTCGCGTCTTTACATAAATTGGCGATACGCCGGACGGGAGCAATATACGTGAATGTGTGAACCCACCATTAGAATGGAAAGGTAACACTAGCGTAGAAGGAAACAGAAGAGGGTTAGAATGGAAAGGTAACACTAGCGTAGAAGGAAACAGAAGAGGGTTAGAATGGAAAGGTAACACTAGCGTAGAAGGAAACAGAAGAGGGTTAGAATGGAAAGGTAACACTAGCGTAGAAGGAAACAGAAGAGGGTTAGAATGGAAAGGTAACCACTAGCGTAGAAGGAAACAGAAGAGGGTTAGAATGGAAAGGTAACACTAGCGTAGAAGGAAACAGAAGAGGGTTAGAATGGAAAGGTAACACTAGCGTAGAAGGAACAGAAGAGGGTTAGAATGGAAAGGTAACACTAGCGTAGAAGGAAAACAGAAGAGGGTTAGAATGGAAAGGTAACACTAGCGTAGAGGGAAACAGAAGAGGGTTAGAATGGAAAGGTAACACTAGCGTAGAAGGAAACAGAAGAGGGTTAGAATGGAAAGGTAACACTAGCGTAGAAGGAAACAGAAGAGGGTTAGATGGAAAGGTAACACTAGCGTAGAAGGAAACAGAAGAGGGTTAGAATGGAAAGGTAACACTAGCGTAGAAGGAAACAGAAGAGGGTTAGAATGGAAAGGTAACACTAGGTAGAAGGAAACAGAAGAGGGTTAGAATGGAAAGGTAACACTAGCGTAGAAGGAAACAGAAGAGGGTTAGAATGGAAAGGTAACACTAGCGTAGAAGGAAACAGAAGAGGGTTAGAAAGCGAGGCAAACGTGAGTAGGAATAAAATGTGAGAATTACGAAATGCTGAAGACCGAAGTGAACTACAGTATGTAGATGATTGTTGTAATCATTTATAGGAAAATAAGAGTGGTAGTGGATAGAAAGGGAGTTGGGAAGGGGCATGGGAAGAGTGGTGGTAGGGAGAAATATGTAGAGGTATTTGTTTGGAGGGAGAACAATGAGAATCAACATGGAAGACAAAATCTAAATACAAAGAAAAGGGAACAATCGAAATCAATGTGATAACAGAAAAAACGGTCTGAAAAAATCGATTTCAAGATGACAGACAAAAATGATGTGGAAGGAGATATAAAATCAATAAGGACAGACAAACAGGGTAGTAGTTGGAGAGGGATATGGTTGTTAATGGGAAATTAATGAGTGAGTTTATAGTAGGCTATATGGATAGGCTAAATGAAGAGAAATGGTAGGGAGTGAAACAAATATATATAAAATAATTGGAATGTGAATACTTACAAATTTATAATCAACTTGGAAAAAAAATAAAGAAAACAAATATCTATGACATTAATTAGAATAATAGAATTAATAGTCACAGAGTGTGAGGTGAAGTTGAACGGTCAGGCTATGGAGATCGTCAGCTCTTTTAAGTATCTGGGCAGTGTGTTGAGTAAAGATGGGACTATGGATGAAGAAGTGCGGGAGAGGGTGCAACAGGGGAAGAGGGTTGTAGGAACGTTGAAAGCAGTAACAAGAAATAGAGTGGTCAGTATGGAAGTGAAGAAGTCATTGCATGACAGTGTGGTTATCCCGACACTAACTTACGGAAGCGAAGCATGGACTCAGACCAAGAGTGATAGCGGTGGAAATGAGTTACTTGAGAAGTGCGTGCGGAGTTACATGGAGGGATAGACAGACGAATGAGGAAGTAAGAAGGTGGTGTGGTGTGGAGGTAGATGTGCTGGAAAGTGTGAAAAGGAACAACTTGAGATGGTTCGGCCATATGGAACGTATGGGAAGCGAGAGCGAGGTGGAAGGACAGAGAGGGAGAGATAGACCGAAGGAGAGGTGGAAAGATGGAGTGAGGAAGTATATGAATGAAGGCGGTGCTGGTTGGGAGGAGGGGCATCGACTGACTGGGGACAGAGGTGTATGGGGGCGGTTCGTTCGTGGCCACCCCTTCGGGGATCACGGCGTCAGGCAATAGATAGATAGATACATTAATTAGAATGAGGAAAAAAAAGAGGTGCCAGCATTTTTCTTTGGGGAACTGAACTTTAGACATCCAAAGGCTTGATTAACTGCTGACGATTGCCTCCGGTTTATGAGGATTTTCTATATCCATCTTCCAAATTTACCTGTTAACCTGTGGTTTTTAAGTTTGTGGGCGATTATACCATTAGTACACTTATCAAATGCCTTTGCAAAATCAGTGTAGGCTATATGACATTCATGTTTTCCTTTTTTCTGGGGATTCCAGAATATTGACATACACACACACGGACACAGGCTGCACTCTTGAGCGTAAATGAAAAACACTATAGTATACAGGGGAACTGGAGGAGGGACACACGTGAGTAGAAATTAAAAGTGAGGATTGTGAAATACTGGAGACAGAATTATATGAGTTAAATATAGAAGAACAGCTTAGCAAGAGAGGGGGGGTGTCATGGGAAGAGAGAATGAGAACAATGTGCATGGGGTGAGGTAGGTGGGAGGGAATATGGAAGGAGACAAATCAGATCATAATAGATGGAGAAAATGAGCATCATTATGGCAAGAGAACTCTCGGAAGCAGAATGGAGACAGGAATGGTGGGATTGGTAATATAAGGACTACGATTTAAGACATCACAATATGGAAACAATGAACAGTAAAGTCAAACAATCAGAATCAGGGGAGAATGAGAACATAATGCGTCGATAAGGAAGGGTAAAATCGGAACAATTAAAATCAGCATGGAAGAATATAAATAAGATAGTCTAGGGTAAAAACAATGAATAAGTAATTAAGGAACAACATCGAGATACCAGCTAAATTATATAAACTTTAAACTCAGAAGCTTCCAAATCAGAGATGCCGAGGAAGGATACCGGACAAACCCCTGCTCGTGTGAACCAACTGCAATAGGGGGGGGGGGGGGGGGTTAAAAGGTCAAGGATGGGAAACACCGACAATTTTCCCAATCCGGGAAAATTGTCGATGGTAAATTACTTTTTTAGGAACATTTCAGGATATTTGTATACTAGTATCGGCGATCAAGTCAGAAGGTAGATTAATTTAGTTGATTGTAATCTAAAGTGATTAACATTTTGAAGCCGACACATATAAAATATCCGAAAATTGCTGGGGATAATACCCGCACGTGTTATTCCACCTTTACGGAAGCCAACTTTAGGGATTTAAGAGTATGGATAAAATGGATAGGGCACACATTTAGGTTGGGAACGAAAATGGATAGGGAAGAAAATAGATAGGGATGAAAAGAGAGAGGGACGAAAATGGATTGGGGACGAATATGGATAAGGGACAAAAATGGATAGGAACGATATTGGGGTAGGGGACAAATATGGGTAAGGGACGAAATTTAATAGGGGACGAGAATGGGTAGGGCACGACAAATTGATAGGGAACGAAAATAGTTAGGGGACAAACATGTGATTCCATAGGCTACTCCGAACAGTCTGACAGAAATATATATAATTATGCACACACACACACACACACACACACACACACACTATATATATATATATTATATATATTATATATTATATATATAGATATATATATATAATATATAGATATATATATATATATCGTTATATATTTATATATAGGAGAGAGGAGAGTAGGAGGAGAGAGAGAGAGAGGGGAGGTAAGGTGATGGGGACAAGGGAAGTGGTTTGTTTTGAAGAAAAACTTTTGTTTCAGCCACCTTTCAATGGCCTTGGCGAGAGCTGCTACCCCCGAATATGTTTCATGCCAGTACTTCATGCACCAGGCTATTCAAGGGAGAAGCCCTCTCCCACACGAAGCATAGTTAATTAGGCAGCAACTTGAAATGGTTGTCTAAGGCTCTCTCGAAGACTTCCATTGGCACATCCATCAGGTTTCTCACGTTCTTTGTCATTTTGTTGGAAAAAACTCGGACCCCTATTTGTCATGTCAGCCAGGAGTGTTTCAAGTGTGCCCAGAGCTGCCCAGTGGAATGCTACATTAAATACCCACCCAACCGCTCTGTCACTCCAGCTCCAAGATATTCTAGTGTGCACGTTTAGCGCTAGACCTTCAATAATTTTCCAAGTGTAGATTATATAATATATCTCTTCTTTGCTCCAGTGAATAAAGGTTAGGAGCCTACAGCCAATCCCAGTGAAGATGTTTTACCAAGTTGAGGTGGGATGTGAAGCTTTTTAAAATAGTCTATTTTTTAACACTCTCTATTTCGTATATTTCTCCTGCTTTGTGTGGAGAGGTTACTACACTGCAATGCTCCAGTCTGAGCAATCTGTATTTCCTACATGTCTCCTGTTTTGTGTGGCAAGGTTACTAGACTGCAATACTCCAGTCATGGGATTACCAATGACTTGAAAAGCATTATCATTGGACGTTATTTTCGTATCTTGAAAGTGCATAGTATCCAACCTGCTACTTTCCTAGCCGCTACTGACTTGGCCTGATTATGTTCTTTGGAGGACATGTTGTTTTCTGACATTAGGCCTATTACCCCAAGATCTTTAACATCTGTTTTCGTGGGATTGGCAGGAGTGACTCTGTTCTATAGATTGTGTTTTCTTTAATTTCTACATTTCCTCCGTATCTCAACAGCTGAAATTTCTCTTCATTAAATTGCATGTTATTATCTTTGGCCCAGTGAAATACTGTATTCATGTCAGCTTGCAAGTTTTCTTTGTCCTCTATTGTGGCTATTCCCAGGCTTGTTTTAGTGTCATCCGCAAATGAAGAGACAGCTGTGGTGTACATTAGCATCAATATCACTGATTGGGATAAGGAAGAGTAAAGATGTCAACACTGTTGACACAATGTGACTGTGCAGTCAATCTGGACGCTTCCCAGTACAGCCGTAAACTTATTCCTTTAGTCAATGTTCTATATTCTTGCGCCACAAATAAATATATTGGAGTGCTTGGGATGTTAAGCGAGGTTAGAATAAGTTACCTTTGGTGTCTTCGCCACATATTAAGTACTGCAGCAACGACGAGCGCGACGCCCCTCGTTGTTAGTGATTAAGTTACCTACAATACAGTCCAATGGCTCCTAGTTTTTCATCAACGTTGTACCGTAGACTGGTAAAAAGATTAAGTAAAATTTATATTATTTTAGTGGTTACCCAAAACCAGCGGAACAAAGATCGAGTATTCAAGATTTTTTTTTTTTGAACCTCGTATCTATATATATGAAATATATTTTATGCGCGTGTGTGTGCGTGTGTGTCACAAGGAATAGTTAGTAACTCAAAAGACCTTGCTGATCATTCCCAGGATATACTCTGAAGGGAAACATTCTATTACAGTGCAGCCCTGTCCACACTCACTAGTTTTTATGAGAGTGAGAGTGAGAGTGAGTTACAAGGAATAGGTAGTAGGAGCTACTCGAATTGGAAGTAGAGACTTGTTTAGTGCGCTACTCTTTACAGAGTGTGCAAAACACTATCTACTCTCTTCTTGACCTGCTCTACTGAAAAACTATTTAGAACTTCGGAGGGAAGTTTGTTCCAGGTAGAACAGATCTTATATATGTGAAAAAGTTTCCACAGATACTAGTGCTGAACCTTTTCAAGTCTAACTTCCAGCCGTGGTTGCGTGTTGTATTCATATTGAGCCTAAACATGTTGCTATAATCCACATTGTATTTTTAAAACTTCAATGAGCTGACTTCGTAGTCTGAGAGAGAGAGAGAGAGAGAGAGAGAGAAGAGAGAGAGAGAGAGAGGAGAGAGAGAGGAGAGAGAGAGGAGAGAGAGAGGAGAGAGAACGAGGGAGAGAGAGGAGAGAAGAGAGAGAGAGAAAGAGAGAGATAGAGATGAGAGAGAGAGAGAGAGAGAGAGAGAGAGAGAGAGAGAGAGAGAGCGAGAGAGAGAGAGTGAGAGAGGTCTTTGTGGCTTCAGCAGCCGTTGGTCGGTGGTAGGGGGGGGCCGCTGCTATTGTACCCCCCCTACCACCCTTATAATCCCCCCCCCCCCCCCTTTTAATACACCTCCCCACTACCCACACACACTCTCTCTCTCTCTTCACTTTCTTCTCCCTCGCCCTCTATTTCTGTCTGTCTGTCTGTCTGTCTCTCTCTCTCTGTCAGATAAAGTGATACAATGTTAATGATTAATATGAATGAATCAGTAGGTAAGTGTAAATTTCCCTTTCAGACTAATTTCTTTCTATACTCTATAAAACACTTTCCTTTGTGCATTTCCTGACCCATAAGGATACACTTCATCTTATTGTCCGGTACGGCTTTTTAGCCGGAAGGTGGGGAGAGAGCTTTCTACTTTGCTGTCCTATTCTTCTACTATAAATTGTCCCCCCGACTATTAGGCCAGACCACCTAGTAGGGACACAAGGCCTGTGCGGTCTGAGTATCTGCGTAATGTAATACAGTTTCCCCAAATAAATGTCATACCAACCCAAGGTCGGAGCGAGTGATGGGTGGGGAGAGAGCCTTCTGCTTTGCTATCTTACTTTCCATTTTGTAGCAAATTTTATGTTAGCATTAAGTCCGGACTGCCTAGTAAGAACCGCAAGGTTTGTGCCAGTCTGTGACAACTTCACTTTTAATCACCAACCAGAACGAGGGGCGGCACGCTCCTCGGTGTGGTAGACACAACCTAAGGTCTGTATCTATGTAAATCAATTTAAAATCTGTATCTCGTGTATATATATATATATATATATATATATATATATATATATATATATATAGGCCTATATACAGAGCGGTCGCAAAACATTTCCCCATAGGGAATTCCTGTGTATTTGCAAGAGAGAGCTAAAGAATATATCTTTATTTATTTCACTCCAACACCAAACACCTCCCAAAGAAATTAATGAAAGCAAGTATGTGATCCACCGGGATTCGAACCTGGGTTACCACATACAGATGCAGATCAAATATATAGAAGTACCCTATGGGCAATACACAGGAATTCCCAATGGGGTAATGTTTCGCGACCGGTCTGTATATAATATATATATATATACTGTATATATATCTTGTCTACAGAAAAAGGCTTATTATAGTCTGTAGACTCAATCGGATGCAACGAAGTCCGGAGGATGTTGAGCTTTCTAGTTAGCTCGACACTCGTCTGGCCTCCCAGACAGGCAGTACCTCACAGTTTGGTGGTTAGATGGGTACACTCTCACGCCATCTAGTGGGCTTCTCACTAGATACTCATACAATGCAAATGTACAGTGGTGGTACGGAATATCTGGACAAATTTTAGAAACGCAGTTATGATACACTGGCACTAGTTTGAAAAATCCCTTGAACCACAAAGATCATATTACTTGGATTCACTACTCAACAGTCACAGACTTTCTTTTATCATTAAAGATAATTATGTTCCAGTATTCCTGACGGCAAATGGCCAGATAGGATGACTACTACTTTCCCCTACAAGAATAGCTTGTGCCACGTGTGGAATGCCACTTGTGTTGACACTTTCTTTCTCAATGACCAACATCACCAGAAGCAGCACCAACAAACTAGGTGAGGCCGCCCGCATAGCAGAAAATAGAAAGCAAGAAAAATATAGTCCTCCGTTGTCATCAGTTTGAGCCTCTGGCGTTCGAAAGATCAGAGTCTTCGGCCCACCACCCTCAATATGGAGAATTAAATTGGCCACAAAATCAGAGCAGTATCAGGAGAACTCTTGGAAATCCTATGACTCGAGTAAAGGCTAGGGATGGCCATCCTCCAGGGCAATGCCACCAGTGTCATGAGCTCAATATGACTGGGCCATGCCACCGTGTGAGGCCCAGGGAGTCATGGTGTATTCGTTATCTTTCCACGCTAGAGTTTTAGAATTTTCTTTATACATATTGTATGGTGTACACGAATAAAAGGTGTGTCGGATGGTTATAAGCCATAGTTGCTCGCGTGTTTGGGGCTAGCAACATGTATAATGAAAAGCATGTATCCATCATAATAACTTACCTCTACAATATCTTAGATTTGCCAACAGGATGACAGGCTTTTCACAATACGTAGATGGAGGTCTTAAGAAAAGGCATTATTGACCACGACTGTACTAGAAACAGTCTTGAAAAAGGTTATTAAATTTGTGAGAAAATATCCACATATGATCAAATGAGACCTTCATACTCCACTGTCTCATTCTGTTCCTTGATCCCTTTTCTTCTTCACATTTATCGAAACTTTGGTCATGATTGTCTTATGACAGGTGAATAATAGTTTTGCCTGAGAAAAATAAAACACAAACAAGAGCATATTGATGTAACAATAAACATAAGAAGAAGCTGTAGTACATCAGACTGTGACAGCCAGTTTCGCGACAGAGTGAGGTCCATCAGAAGTCTTCCATTGGGTTCAAAACCTGGCTTGGTATGTAACGTATACGGTACCGGTATATAACATTTATGATTATCTGTTTATCTGTCTGCTTTTATATACAGACACATGTTTCAAACTAAAACAGGAAAAACCTGCATGGCCCTATACTGTATAATAGCTCAAACACATCACTCTTGACTAGCCAGATTCCAAGCTAGGGTTACTAGACTTGTCCCATCAAATAGGAGGCTGAGCTATGAGGATTGTTGAGGGCAGTCGGTCTCTTTACATTGGAAATGTACAGTATAGACACTTTGAATATGTAAATACAAACGTGTTATATAATGTAGATTATAACACCATTGTTATTCTCAGAAATTCAGAATTAAATCATGGTTGCAAGATGGGGTTTAAAAGATTCAAAATTGTAATATGTGAGTTTTTCACATAAAAGACCTATTTTATTTGAAAGAATATTCCATTTGAGATTGCAAATAGTCTAGTTCTTCAGTGGAAATTTAAACAGAGGATACATAGTTTACTGCACAAAATGCAGTAAATGTGTGGGTTTTTTTGTGTGCCAGTATTTTACAGCAAGGTTATAATACTCGACTAGAGAAAGAGAACACAGGCGATAAGATACAAAGAACAGCATTATTTGTGAGTATGGTAACTTACACAAAACAGACAATATATAAACAAAACATGGGGAAAATAATATCTATAAATGATAAGTAGCGATAATAATATAGGCCTAACTGAGCCAGGGTAACCTACCTAGGCAACAATATAAAAAAGAAGAGAAGAAAGATATGGTAGTTCTCTGCAACTCTGGGTATTCCTTCGTGTAGGGCACCGTCTGGGGCGTCAACGGCTTCCTTTTCTGCAGCCCGTTAGTAGTGGGGTGACTTGGTTGTCTTCTTAATTCGGTTAGTCCGACTGGTCCAGTTCCCCAGTTCAGTTATTCAGGTCTCGGCCTCTTTCGTTGTCGTCATCTACTGCTGCAGGAGGTACCAGCTGGGCAACGTTGGGTGGTGTGTCTCGTTGCCACTCGGCTATTGTTCGGGCAATTCTTCCTCCCAATGCAGGGAGGTAGCTATCTACTTCCCTTGTTGAGCAACTATGTATTAGGGCACTTAACTCCTGAACTTAAGGGCAATCGGTTACCTGAGGTGATTCCAGAGGTAGCTGTGGCAAGCGAGAGGCATGTCTATCCAACTTTTCCTTTTTCTTAATGTCTGTGCATTTCTCTTTCTCTTTGCCTCTATATTTACAATTGCCATCCACCTGGCAGGCTTCACCGATAAGAACTGGTACCTTAGGTGCCTGAAGCAACACTTCTAAAGGAGGAGGAAGGGGGGAGTATAGCAAGGGCGGCTGAGGAGAACTGTGCTCAAGGTACGCTCCAGTCGAACAGTTCTGGATCCTTTTGTCCAGGATCCAGTCTCAACCTCCTGTTCCAGGTTTGTTCGCTGATTGGCTGGAGTGTTGGCAGATGGGTCAATCACTGAGTTTGACTCTGCCCCTCGCCCCACCCCCTTCGATGCCTTTGATCCTAGAAGATATTAAAGCTTTGCCTTTCTTGGGAGAGGGACTGGGCAAGCATCCTGGCCAAGCAGAGGCAGAGTCTGTTTCAACTACGCTCTGGTGATGAAGGTGGAGGAAACCCCCTCGTGCTGGTAAGGGGATTCCCCAGATTTCTGGCGCTGTGGTGAAGGGGACAAGGACCTTTCCTTCTGTGGTGCCTCAGTAGGCAAGGGCCTATCTGCATTGGCTTATCTGGTGGTATCTCTGCTATGTCCAGATTTCTGGTAGGGCTTGGGCCTTTTAATCTTTCGGGGATAGTTCCTTGTACGCCCAACATTTCTAATGTTCCAACTCTACCTCTGGAAATAGGTTGATAGCCTATATATTCGATCGCTCAACACAATGAAGTCAGGAGGTCTTATTACAGATTGCTAATGAGGCAAGATTGGCTACCAGCTCGTTTGTAGTTGTTGTCTTCATATACATACAGTGCCTGGATTTCTCCTCATGGCCTGTTGCAGCTTTGATGACTTCTCAAAGCCGCATCACTACTGTTTCACTACCTCCTCTAGCAATGTCGGACGACTCTCTAAAGTCACCTATTGAGCTTCTCACTCACAAGCCCTGCGTCCCAATACATATTTTGAAAATGGGAATATAAATACAATGCTAATGTTCTAGAAACAGCGAGGGTGCTTTTATGGTGTGTCGATGGGCTTTGTAGTAAATGCACAGTATTCAAGTACAGCGTCAATACCATTTCAAATATATAGTCCCATTGACACATCAGGATTTGAACCTGGGACCTCAAGATTACCAGCCCAAGAGCAAGACCACTCACCATAACCGTACCTACTCTGTGCCTGCACAATTACCAGCCCAAGAGCAAGACCACTCACCATACCGTACCTACCCTGTGCTGCACAATTACCAGCCCAAGAGCAAGACCACTCACCATACCGTACCTACTCTGTGCTGCACAATTACCAGCCCAAGAGCAAGACCACTCACCATACCGTACCTACTCTGTGCTGCACACGTACCAGCCCAAGAGCAAGACCACTCACCATACCGTACCTACTCTGTGCTGCACAATTACCAGCCCAAGAGCAAGACCACTCACCATACCGTACCTACTCTGTGCTGCACAATTACCAGCCCAAGAGCAAGACCACTCACCATACCGTACCTACTCTGTGCTGCACAATTACCAGCCCAAGAGCAAGAACCACTCACCATACCGTACCTACTCTGTGCTGCACAATTACCAGCCCAAGAGCAAGACCACTCACCATACCATGTGCTGCACAATTACCAGCCCAAGAGCAAGACCACTCACCATACCGTACCTACTCTGTGCTGCACAATTTAATTAATTTATTTACAGTATCTACCTGAAATGAACAACACAGTCGGCTTGCTGGTGTAGTAACTAGCGTCTTGGACTTCCACCCAGAAGGTCCCAGGATCGCGCCCACGCTCGGCGCATTACAGATTTTTCACAAGCACTTAGTCGTTACTGTCCCTCATGAGCAAGGGGATGGGGTAGTAAGTACAGGACCCCAATGGAAATACGCCTAATCGGCCTTATTGGGCTATCCTTAGCTGGCTTAGTATGCGCTAGCTTTAAGAACTATTAATATACCAACGTTTCCTGGGAACTCCTTGTAACACACACACACACACACACACACAATATCTCTCTTTTGGTTCCTGTCATTCTCCCTTCCATGCAACTCACCCTCCTCTTTCTCATCCTCTCCCCCGGTTTTCTCACATTTCTTGTTCTCTCTTTTTTTCATTTTTTCCCCTATTCGTACCCTGCCGTCTTGATCTCCTTGTCCTTCTTCCATTCCCTCTTTATCCCTTCTCTCTCTCCCCCTCCTTTATTCGGACTCTCTCTCTCTCAACCTTTCTTTCCTTGCTGTTCTTGGCCCTTTCATATGTACGTCTTTCATGTTTCTTTGATTCATTCGTTCTCTCACGCTGTTGCTCCTCTATTTGTACCATCACTCACACTCACTCACTCACTCACTCACTCACTCACTCTCTCTCTCTCTCTCTCATGTTACTATATTCTGTTAGGTACTATACCGTACTCATTTTGATAAGTATAGACAACTCAAAATCAAATATACAGTACCGTACTATAGTTTCTGAGTGTACAACTGTCCAACACTGTGACTGTTGTGAAAGTGTTGTGAACGGCCACACCCAAACGGCCACATACCATAAGTGCAACTATACTATAATATCTTCGGTCACACAACCAATAATGGCCTACATACAGGTATGTAGGCCATTATTGAAACGTTACGCTAATATTAGTAAGCGTAACATTATAACAATATGTAAATACACAATATGCGCAGGCAAAAAAAACAAAACTAAAAAACATACAGAGTGGGAAACATATACCGGTATAGGAAATATAGATACAGAAAACATACAGAGTGGAAAACATATACCGGTATAGGAAATATAGATACAGAAAACATACAGAGTGGAAAACATACGGTATAGGAAATATAGATACAGAAAACATACAGAGTGGGAAAACATATACCGGTATAGGAATATAGATACAGAAAACATACAGAGTGGAAAACATATACCGGTATAGGAAATATAGATACAGAAAACATACAGAGTGGGAAACATATACCGGTATAGGAAATATAGATACAGAAAACATACAGAGTGGGAAACATATACCGGTATAGGAAATATAGATACAGAAAACATACAGAGTGGAAAACATATACCGGTATAGGAAATATAGATACAGAAAAAGGAAAAACAAAAAGACAATAAAATAATAAGTAAAGTGACAAACAAATAAAACTAATAATAGGAATATTTAAAATTAGACTAATATGAAAAAGCCAAGGGAGGAGAAAAAACAAAAACAGATAATGATAATTAAAAAACAATGAATGTAGAAGAATTCAAAACACGGAAGAACAATATTACAAATAAAAAGATAAAAACATTGCCAAAGACAAATAAGTAAGACAGAAGAGGGAGGGACGGTGACACAATACTAGTTTCTTACTTCCTTTCTTATAATTACCATACTTTCTTTCATGCCACTTCCGCTCTTTCTTACATACAGTACTTATCTCATTATTCATCATGCTCTCGCTCTCTCTCTCTCTCTCTCTCTCTCTCTCTCTCTCTCTCTCAATATTTATGACAAGATAGATTGATACAAAAGATACTGCAGGATTAAATGAAATACTCTTATTTCTAAAAAAAAGGGTGAGGGTGAAGACAAAATGATCTATCTTTCTCTATAACGTCCTCCCACCCACCTTTAACAACTTCTTTACACCCCCCTCCCAAAACACACACACACACACATTAACAGGGTGGCTAATACACACATACAGTATAATAGGCATGTAATAAATTGCTATCAAACCGTTCCTTACGATACATGCTTGGTCTGGGATTTTTATATTTTTGCTGTATTTTTTATCTGATAGTCTTGTGTGTGTGTGTGTGTGTGTGTGTGTGTGTGTGTGTGTGTGTGTGTGTGTGTGTGTGTGTGTGTGTGTGTGTGTGTGTGTATGTGTGTGTGTGTATGTGTGTATGTGTGTGTGTGTATGTGTGTGTGTGTGTGTGTGTGTGTGTGCTGTTCATATTATTATTAAAATGTTAGTTATATTCGAAAACTATTTCAGTATGCAAACTTGATATGTAATGTTATCAACAATTGCTACTGGAAATGGGTAGGTCTACCTGGGAATAATATGACAAAGTAAAATTATTCTCCACAACATCAGTAGCATACTCTGAATTTCTCCCACTGAGTACATAACAAAACTAATGTCCAATAATGTCAATAAAGACTGGCTGACTAAACCATGTCTAAACTAAATATTCCGTATTGTTTAATAAATAAAAGGATGCCAGTCTCCACCTCAAATAGTAATATGAATGCTACTAATGGAGGAGGAAATTGGTTGATTTACCAATAAATGAACATATATTTACATACGGTTTAATCGTCAAAAGTAATTATTGGTAGTTCTGGACACTGGCCCTTCTTGCACACTTTTATATAAAAAAATAATAATAAATCACAGTTTTGTTAACAATAAACGTATATACTTTGTAAGTGAGTGAGTCTGTCATTAACATAATCTCCATTCTCTATAACACAAATGTTCTTACTTACCACAGCTTCACTTTATCTCCACCACAGTCAGTGAGTCTGTCATTAACATAATCTCCATTCTCTATAACACAAATGTTCTTACTTACCACAGCTTCACTTTATCTCCACCACAGTCAGTGAGTCTGTCATTAACATAATCTCCATTCTCTATAACACAAGGTTCTTACTTACCACAGCTTCACTTTTATCTCCACCACAGTCAGTGAGTCTGTCATTAACATAATCTCCATTCTCTATAACACAAATGTTCTTACTTACCACAGCTTCACTGTATCTCCACCACAGGGATATCAACACGCTCCTCTAGTCTTTAGTGATCTTACCTGAGGAACAAGAAAAGATAAAGATTAGTTTACATAATAAGATATGTATTTGCTTATTACTATCTTATGAATAGAAAGGCTTATATACTGTATATATTGCTATGCCCACACCCCAAGGAAGGACGTCGGTAATACCATAAACCATCATTTATGTGAACAATTTCATATAATGAAAAACAAATATCTGTAAAAAAAAAGGCTATCCAGATCTGATGATTTGAGAGTGGGTCAACACTTTTGATTTGAGAGTGGGTCAACACTTTTGATTTGAGAGTGGGTCAACACTTTTGAGAGTGGGTCAACACTTTTGATTTGAGAGTGGGTTCAACACTTTTGATTTGAGAGTGGGTCAACACTTTTGATTTGAGAGTGGGTCAACACTTTTGATTTGAGAGTGGGTCAACACTTTTGATTTGAGAGTGGGTCAACACTTTTGAAAAACAAATTATAACAATTTCCGGTATTGAGTAAGTTTGCTTTTTCCTAGAATCGGGTACTATATTGTGTATAAATTATAGAAGTAATTATTTCAGATATATCAATCAATTTTATATTTTAATAAGTAATTTGATATATTTATGGATATAGAGTAAACGGTACCAGTGCTAAATAACATATACAACACATATCCTTCATTCTTGTTCTTCTCCTTCATCACTTCTTCCTTCTCTTCCACTACTTTATCTTTCACATCCTTACATAGGATACCGGTACATCATCAACACCATCATCATCACTATCACCACCACCACCATCACTACCACCCCCACCATCACTACCACCACCACCACCACCACTACCACCACCATCACCACCACCACCACCATCATCACCTAAATAACCGGAAGTTATTGCCCCTGGGCCACCACAATTGATGGCCCAGGTGCAACGTAACAACACAATACTGGTAGTGGGGAGCCCTCTTAATCATAGCATTACTATCATCACCACCATTATCTAGATTATCAACAACAGGTCCCATCACCATCATTATGAGGTTGCCAATGACTCAAAAAATAATCCTAAAGCTTTTTACCAACTATATAAATCCAAGGTTAGAGATGTAATTGGTCCCCTTAAAACTTCGATAGGAGAAATGACAGAAAATTATTTAGAAATGGGCAGTACATTAAATAGTCAATTTCTTTCCGTTTTCACTAATGAAAATTTGGCACAGTTTCCAGAAGTCAGTAAGGTATACAGCGATAGTATAGATAATAGGTTAAGTACGGTTACTATAAGTAGAAATGATGTGCTTAAGGAAATTGACAGACTGAAACCTCATAAATCGCCTGGTCCTGATGAGGTATATGCTAGAGTATTAAAAGAATGCAGAGATGAGTTAAGTTACCCATTAACATTTCTATTTAACAAATTATTAGAAACAGGTGTAGTTCCAGAAGCTTGGAAGCTTGCAAATGTAGTTCCGATCTTCAAAAAAGGTGATAAATCAATAGCATCCAATTACCGTCCCATTAGTCTCACTTCAATCATAGGAAAGCTACTAGAGTCAATTATTGCTAGGAAAATGAGAAACCACTAAGAAACATTTAACTTAATCAATTCTTCTCAGCATGGATTCACTCAGGGACGGTCTTGCCTTACTAATTTGCTTAGTTTTTTTTCTCAGAAGCAGTAGATAATGACAAGTCATATGATATTATATATTTAGATTTCAGTAAAGCTTTCGACAGAGTCCCTCATGAGAGATTGATGAGAAAGGTTGAGGCACATGGAATAGGTGGGGCGTTGTTAGGATGGATTAGGTCATGGCTAATTGGTAGGAAGCAGAGAGTCAGCATAAATGGTACCAAGTCAGAATGGGGAGCAGTCAAAAGTGGTGTCCCCAGGGATCGGTATTAGGTCCCCTGTTGTTTCTTATATACATAAATGACCTAGATTTAGGTATAACTAGTAGGATAAGTAAATTCGCAGACGATACTAAAATAGGGAGATCAATTGATTCAGATAGCGATATAGAGTGCCTCCAAAGGGATCTAGATACCTTACATGAATGGTCAGTAAATTGGCAGATGAAGTTTAACATTGACATTAACATTATCTTAAAACTTTACTTGTCATTAGTGAGACCCCATATGGATTATGCTGTCCAATTTTGGTGTCCTTATTACAGAATGGACATAGATTCATTGGAGAGAGTACAGCGTAGAATGACAAAAATTATCCATAATATTAGAAATCTTTCGTATGAAGAAAGGTTGAAGAAATTAGGTTTACATTCGTTAGAGAGACGCAGAGTTAGAGGGGATATGATAGAGGTGTTCAAGTGGGTTAGTGGGATAACAAAGGGGACATGACAAATGTACTAAAGCTCAGTGAAAGCGGAAAGAACTCGTACCAATGGTTTCAAATTAGATAAATTTTGTTTCAGAAAAGATATAGGCAAATATTGGTTTGGTAACAGAGTTGTAGATGGGTGGAATGGACTACCAAGTGCTATAGTGGGATCTAAAACGGTAGGGAGCTTTAAGATAAAATTGGATAAGCATATGGACGAGAAGGGTTGGGTGTGAAGGGGGATCAGCCGAGGTTGGGCCAATCAGCACTCTGCAGACCCCCATAATCCTGCGTTAATCTCTAACCGTTTTGGTAAGATGATCCTCAGGGTATTAGAGTGTGAAGCCTATAATTGGGCTTTGTAATTGAATTGGGGTTGTGTGGGACAGGGATCTGCCTTGCTTAGGCCTATCGGCTTTCTGCAGACTCCCATTTTCTTATGTTCTTATGTTCTTATTATCACTATATAATCATCCGACACCAACACCCTATCATCAACAATGAACACCACAAACATCATAAAACATCAGCGGTCCTCTTCAATAACTGGAATCGTGTCCACTACGATTGATGACTCAGGTGAAAAAACGGTAGTGGAAGCCACACAATCAGCACCACCACAATCAATAATATAAACATTACCATCATCACAATGAACATCACTATATAACCATACCATCACCATCACCATCACCATCATTAACACCACTATAATGAACCATGAACATGACCAACATTAACATCTCCTCAATAACCTGAAGCTAATGCCTCGTACCAAGCAGGATTGATGACCCAGGTGCAACATAATAAACCCTACCGGTGGTGGGAAGCCATCTTAACCAACAAAGCTTCTTTAACGACCCACATCTAACGAGCACACGCACTTTTTATTTACATTTTTAAAACCTTCATCAACTATGGGAATAATAATTAATAATATAGTTAGTGTACCTACACGAGATGCAAAGTAAATACCTGTATTGGAAATAAAAATCTGATAAAGAACATACATTAAAACGTTAAAAGATATATACTTTGAATGTATCGTATACAAAATCAACATCCTATCTCATGATCCCCCGGGGAGGTGATCTTTAATAGCTACACTATAAAACATAGAAAGTTATAATAAAAGTAAATCAAGTCAATTTTGGTACTGGTATAGCTATTGATAGTCATTTACATCTCATTATTTTATATATATTTTATCGAAGAAGCTATTTGTGAAACGTTGTCAATAAAGTGCTCCTCCTCATATGGTGTTTATATTAATCTTTATTGACTTTATAGCGACCAATATAGGCTACCTTAACCCATACAGTACCAGGGACGTCCTTTTTATCATATTCTGGCAACTATTAGACGATTTTATTCAATTTCGGAAGGACCTCTAGCAGTAATAAGGCTTGAAACTAGCTTGAGCAACCTTTTTAGCTACCACAGATCCTTTCTAAGCTGCATAATATCGTATAAATAGGCCTACAGCTAGAATAAAGTATAACACACGTCGCTGGTATTCAAAGGGTTAAAATGGTAAATCGCTATGAAAACTATTATTTCCCCTTCCATACTCATTAGCCATAATTGTTAACAGTGTAACCAAGGTTATTGAAAGGTAGGTGGCCAGTTGAATACCCTCCCGTGACGGAAGCCTTAATAGGTATAACACATACCTGTATGCTGACAGGGCGTTGAGCATAACAAACCACATCAATTATAGAATTAGAAATTGAGCATCATTTATTAAAACGAGCTTGATGGCCCACTAGTTGTTGATTTCTATTAATTTCGTACACCACTGCGTCGAGGTGGCAAAGTTGAAGCATATGCCTGCGGGTTGTCTCTTACAATAAGGTATAATAAACATGATCGCATCAACCTATAATAAACATGATCGCATCAACCTATAATAAACATGATCGCATCAACCTATAATAAACATGATCGCATCAACCTATAAAAAACAGCCACCCTTACCGGTAAAAAAGCATCATCCAAACCTCTACAATGAGTTACGTGTTTGAGTTGTGTAATATCCAGACTCAATGCATCAATGTGACAAAGAACTTCCTTGTTCCCTCTTTCAATAGATGAACATATTTCCAAACACAATCAATACCTCTTACTTTCTGTTTTAGTGATTGCAAAGCCTATTTAATCTTAATTGGACAGTATATGTAGTACATATAGCCGGAATTACGTCTCTTATTCATTAGGGTTCAGTAAAAGTAGTTGTAATTGAATCAGCATTAACCAAGACAATATATAGTAATATACTGTACATAATACCGTACACACGGTGCTTTTATATGAGCTAACCATAAAATAATGAAGTCAATATACCCTAAATTTGCATTAATAAGGCAATACAAATATTATTATATATACTACAGTTGGTTTGAGAATTCTTTTACCCCACAATATATATTATAAAACTGCTAAATCGACAAATGTTGTGAGGATCAGGACACGCCAGCCACAACCTCATCACACCCCTGCTGCCACCCAACTAAGGAGAGAGGAACCTTCCTCCAAATTCCATCTTTCACATGACTATGGCCAACTATACTCGAGAGGTGGATCTACGGGAGGTGGACGTCTGCCATACATGATTTACACGCTCAGACGGCGCCCCAGCCCCTTTGATGTCCCTGCTGCCCCTCCGGATCGAGCTGCCAGCACCACCAGCACCCACCTGACCAATCAGGAGCCAGGATCAAGGAGAGGAATTGACAAGGGCCAAGAAAATACCCTGACCATTGCTCCTTCTCCCAGATCAGAGAACAGGATCCTTAAACCCAAAAATGGTGACCGTCCTCAATAGACGTTTTTCTGGTGCACTGTGACCATCCTCAATAGATCCGGAGCAAAAAAAAAAACTTATAAAACACTCCAGTGGCACTCAAAACAAAGCAATTTGTGATTAGATGAGATAATTCCCTCCATTACTTGCTACCACTCATACATATGTGTCCCAACACGCTCCTTCACCTCCATTTCCCCCCCTCCTCAATTATCAGTTATTTTTCCTTTTATTCCCCCTTTCATCAGGTAATTTTCGGTGCGAATTTCCCCCTCCCCATCTCTTTAACACGTGGAGGGAGCTAGAGACCCTTGCAACACAGACTTCTACTCAGACTCGCCAGTGTCGCTTCAAAGCTTGAAGAGGGAGGATATACGTCCCCCCAGCTCTCCCCTCATGATACCACCTTGCGGCAATAATACGTCTTTTATACCCCCCAAATGTTATTCCCACTTCTTTTATTGCTCCTAAATGTTCATATTAAAAGCAAAATAGGTGCATATAGATAAATAATAATTATATATATGTTAAATATGACGATTTTCGTCAGAATAGAACCAAATACCTTCGCTTGGCAGGAGGGTTTGAACTACCATAGGTTTGCAGTTTATGAGTTAATCCGCCCCGGGCCTGTGATTGGCCCAATAAAACCACCCAAAACAGCAGCTCGATCTAGGCCAGGGCCTTATAAGTCCCCCAAAATGTCCGCAGAGCACACAAGTCCGCAAGCCCGACATGGGAACACGACCTCCTCCTCAGCCTCCACCCCGTATCTTCAGCAGCCCTCTCTTTCCCCTACAGTGGAAGGAACTAAGGAGCTAAAGGATAGATTACGAAAGATTGATCTTAGACTGGCAAGTGGGGCCAATCAATGCGAAGACAAAGTCCTAACTCTGACACCAACCACACAGTGTCAATCAGAGGAATGCGTGGAGTTTCAAGAGTTGTAGGATCTCCTGAACCTCGTTGACGACTACTTCAAGCAACTAACCCGAGAGTGGCAGGAGCTGCCCCGCACCCTCCGAGAGTGGCGACAAGACTCTCAATCAGGCGAAGGAGCTGGCAGAACAAGCCGCCCGCAGACGAGGCCACCCCAGCACGACGCCCTGGGACAGCCCCTGCCTTAGCCGTACATCCCTATTGTCCCGGCTGGATACCCCACCCTCATAACCAGTAGCCGGACATCGCCACGGCCAGACGAGCACCAACCCCACCAGTGCCACCACCCATAAGTTGTCATAATTCACTCCTTAAAGGGCCGAGCAAGACTGTCACTGTACTGCTCACAGACTCCCCCCAGATTGTATGAGGTACTCACCTGGACTGTCCAGGGAGATGAAAGAAACTGCCAACCAGCTGCACACCTGGTCGCGAGTCAGCACCGAGATTACCTGGTCCGTTAGGCCGCTAATCCTCTGTTTGACCTCCGACGCTCACCCAGGCCACCTATTACCATCAACTAGCTTGACTTGGGGTTACAAGGAATTGCCATAGTATCCCCACTCAGAACATTATGTATTGTGCTCTATATAGACGAATATACTGTATATCTCTTGCATAATATAATACATTTGTGTTCATTAATGTTTGCTTTGTTATCCCAGATAAGGACCCCACAATGTGTTTCTATCCTTAATAATATAGGCACTTCATATTGTAGTTTAAGTGACTGCAAGGATTTTTTTTTAGCGATGGCTACGGTCTATATGTGCATCATAAAATGTTAAAAACTAATTATCAACCTAAGTACCCATATCAGCATTGTAAACTATTGAGTTAGGGTAAAGGAATATATCGAACCAAGTGTACGCAGAATAGGTGGGTAGGACCTAACCCGGATATACCTGATTGCAATACTCGGACTCACCAATGCACCTTAGTGACCAAACATTCGGCCGTCCACCGCCCGAGGCCCACCCTCTCTTTTTCAACACATCAACAAGACCCCTCCTCCCCTAACGAATCGAGTACGGTATTGTTAAACCAGGAGGCACACACTACCCGATCACCATTCTCTCTCTCTCTCTTTCTCTCTCTATTTCTCTCTCTCTCATCCTCTGCAATGTTTGTGTAAACCTTGGTTTCTAGCTCACAACTCTGTGGGCGGCGACACAATATCACTCATACAACACACACACACCAACCACAGTTTACTAATTATTTGCTTTCTCGTTCAAAACAACAAATTGTTTGTTTAATTTTCAAGAGGTGACACTCTTCACACATTGGCCTCATCCACAGCGTTACCGTACCATCTCTTACCACCGTACTTTTTATGAACATATCGAAACTAAGAGTTAGGTCCAAGAAATAAAGTGTTGATTTATGGAAATGGACATCACGGTCAATCCCGGTAATTGGAGCATAGTTAACATAGTTTATATATGTATATATTATGTTTTTCATCACACTTGCCAGCAGACTCACTGGGGGGGGGGGGGTGGGGGGGATTACAGTTCCCACACTTTATGTAGATATTCTACTATTAATCTTATTTTTATTTTCCTATTTTGTTTTTAAAGTGTTAACCTCGGACAGTTTGGTTTCTCAATTAAGTATATATTAGTTTGAATAAACCAATCACCATCAGTCAAATAGTTCTAATCCAATGTAAACAAACTTAAATGATACCAGATAATATATTTTACCGATCAAAAACTACCGGAATTGGCGTAATTAACGGTCTTCACACAGTTCAGACTTTTTGGGGTTCTGGCAGACCTGGACAACTTGGGCGGCGCCTAAATTGTGAAGACCTGGTCCCCGTATTTTAATTGGTGTCTGTGCCGCATTGGCGGCGCTAGACCTCCGCACGAGTAACATAAGAAGTACTTGGTATCACTCTTCTTACAAAAGTCTACTACAGGCCATTGTGTTACGTGTGCATAGCACCGCAGTACCCCCCCACACTAATGTATGGGGGTCCTGATAAACGCTTCACACACCAGGACACCGCACCTACGTAGGTACTGGTACTCCTACGGTCATAGTCCATAAATATATACCTAGTCAGTTCACACTCTGCGAGGTCACTCCGACCGAGTCCCATTTCCCTCCCTGCTCTTCGTCCGTGACTCAACCCCCCCCCCCCACCCCCTCCCCCCCTTCCTTCCTTTCTCTCACACTGTTCCCCCTCAAGCCCCCCCAACACACCCACTCAACCCCCCCCCTCCCCCTTCCTTGCTTCCTTTCATCTCACCCTCCCCCACAATCACCCACCACACAACCCCACTCAACCCCCCCCCCTCCCCCCCTTCCTTCCTTTCGCTCACACTCTCCCCTCAAGCACGCCCCACCCACCCACTTCATATTAGGTCGCGTGGGGGTCGGTATTCACTTCATAATAAATGTTATTAATAATTAATCCTCTAATATATCAACCTAAGAGCCCCATAGTAAAACAAAAAAAAAAAAAAAAATGTAGACCCGTAAAACATAAAAAGTTATGGTAAGAAACCGCCTCAAGTGTTGGAGGGGTAGGAGGGAGGGGCGGGAAAGGGCTACCTCCCTACCTACCTACCTACCCCTTTCTCTTCTCTCTCCGACACACACAGATATATATATATCATATATGGAATATATATACGGTATATATCATATACACTGAGACCATCTCAAAATCCTAATTAACACATGACATCATTATGCCTACCGTATACTGTAATACTAAAAAGATAAATACACACAAAAAACATCAATGAACTTGTTAGAATAATAATCACCTAGATGTTGGTATGTGATGAGCGTCGGAATTGCATCACTTTTCAATCCTCTGCATTTGTTTTTTGGTAGACGTATGGCCGAGCAATTCCATATATTAAAGTTCCTACTCCGGTATGCACTTTTGAGTACACAATGGTATGGCTGCAGATCCTAGCATTTTTTCAGCATTTGATAAAGTCTATTCCTCTTACAAAGATTGCGATCCATATCCTTTCGTGTACACTCATTGCTTAGGGAATGAGTGAAAGGAACGATGTTTATCACTCTGTTTTATCATTGTTAGAGAAACAATTATACACCGCACAGGTGTTGGCATGCCCTCACACTTGAAAATAACATTTCAAGGTTATCAATATAATAACACTTTATACACGGGAGAGAGGGGAGTTCTTCACTGTTCCAAGGCAGGAAATAGGATGAAGTAGGGCTGGGTGACGCCACCAAATGGGAGGAGCGAAGTGTAGGGTCCTCCCCCTGACCTGACTATGGCCTACGTCGCCGATGCCTAGGGTTCCGTTGAGGGGGCCGTATCAATATAATCAAAGTACTCTTTTCACATATAATATTAGTAATGTATTAGTGTAGAAATATTATTGTCAGTTTTCTGATACATAATCATTATGTATCATACATTAATATATTACTATAATACTCTTTTCATATTATTATTAGTATTATAGTAATATGAAATTATCGTCAGTTTTCTTATATATTCATATTACACACACACACACACACACACACACACACATATATATATATACACCGGATATATATATATATATATATATATATATAGATATATATATATATATATATATATATATATATATATAATATTATATATACCGGTATATATATATATATATATATATATATATATATATATATATATATATATATATATATATCATTACCGGTATTTTAGTTCTCATTTCATGTGATATTAGCAACATAGCACTGTCAAATTATTATTGTCAGTTTTCTTATACATGATGATGATGATGGCTTGAGTAAAGTAGGAGATTGGAGAGTTTTGGATAGAGGAAGAATAAGTTGAGAAGTGAGAAGTACAGTAGAAGATAAAAGTACTTGGGCTCAAGCAAGTTGCTCCATTGTATACATGTATAAGCTCATTATCTCTTATATAGCCTACTGACATATAGCGCGTTTTTCAAAGACACTGTGGACCATAGAGTTTTTATGTTTTGAAAAACTGGCAAGTTGCTCATGGCAGACCTATAATTGTTAAATATATATATAATAAAAAACATAATTCAGAGACAAAAGTGTTAATTAAACAATAATATTACTTCCCAACTCTATAGGAATGCAAAGGACTCTAATTCATTCGAAATAATAATTTTAAGTATATAAAGGACATAATATTTACAACACTCACCCCTGTCAGTTGTCTAACATTTGAATCATGCCTTGTAACGAAGGCTGTGAGTGGCTGAAACTGTCACCAGAGTCCTGCCTCCCGGCTGGTGGCCACACCCCCAGAGTCCGTTAATCTTTGGTCTTGGCCGAGCTGACCAAAGACTACCAGACAATCTCGGGAGGCTGTCTGCTTCTGTCTGGTTGTGTCTGGTAATCTATGGTAATCTATGGTAATCTATGCCTCTTTGTGCCTTTGAAAAACGCGCTAATAGTGTCAATGCCGTCAGGTTACGTCCTAGCTACGCTTGACGGCAAGACAGCTTAATG